>JAJIYU010009494.1:2500-17021 GCA_030144865.1 Tinospora cordifolia | reverse complement strand
TCTAAATGCATATTATACTAAACATAAGCAAATACTCTAAATTTTCCATTACACTAATGCATATTATACATAAAATACCTAAAATATAATTAGTCTGCTATGCAATTAACATTGATCATATTTAAATTTCAGTTTAGCACGTGGTATGTTTTTAATCATTCATGAGACCATACTATGCCTAGAAACCGTGCTTAGGTTTGCTTTTAAGTTTTCAAGCATGTTATGTGTGTTTCCATGCTCTCTCAAATGTTTAAATTTTGAGATTTAATGTTTTGATTTAGTATCATGATTATGTGATTTTAAACATAAGAAAGTGAAGATAAGAACCATGAATTGTCATAGTGACCCGTATGGGTGCTATGGGTGTTCTTAATACGTGCTTGGAGTTGTGGTTGTAAAGTGCAACTAAGGGATGGTATGTGGCATCCAATAGAAAGTAACAAAGAAATGTCTTTCCACCCTAAAGAGGGATATTTAAATTAAGAATATCAGTGGAGTAGAACACCTTTCACTCATAACGTCAACTTGAACTAATTTGATGTATGAATCACTTAATGTTTGAGAGTGTGTGAATTTGGATGTGTTAGAAATTTGAAATAATAAGCTAGTTGTTTGATGGATGATCAATTGGGCTATGTGCTCACCCCTCTCTGTTTATCAATTTCAGGAAATTGAATATGATGGCAGTGAAAATCTGATAGTAGTTATATTTAAAAAGTTTCCACTTTGGGAATTTTTTTTTTCAATGTAAGGGCATGTTGCCACTTTAGATTTATTTGACTTTTGCTGAATTTTATTGCAATTTTTAAGAGCTATGTACTCTCTTTCAAGTGCTAGTTATTTGAATAAAAGTGTGTAATCTTTTACTTATTTGAGTAAATAAGAGTTTATAGTACATACTCTTTTATTTTATTAAGTAAATAAAGAGTGGATATTTCTTTTATCTCTATTGTAATAGTCTTATTCAATTTGAAGTTAAATAATTGGATTGTGTCCTCATTGAAAATTGATAAGACTTGAAGGAATAGAAAGTGATGCAAGTTGTGTACTTATAAATATAACATAGGATCCAACCAACGTTGTGGTTGATCTTAAACTTATTTCTAGGGGGTTGAGGTGTTACACATATACACTTAGGAAATGAAATTTCTAATCGAAAAACTTGATTCAAGAGGGGTTTCGCGATTTCTTTTTTACCTTCACACGAGCAACAAGCTCACAGATGTGAACTTCATGGATCTAGGGCATCATCTTTACAGATCTGGGTTTGAAAATGCAAGTCCTTATTGTTGTAGATGGTCTTCATTTGCACCAACACATAAAAACAACTAGTGCTTCTTCTTCGTGTTGACGACGCAGCAACAAGATGTCTTTTCTTAGTTGTGTAGGGACGCACCAGCGACAAGGCTGCTAGTTTTGCTCTTCTTCTTGGTAGCGCATGAATGCACTAGATCTATATTCGAATCGCAGGTAGTTTATTTTTCCTTGCACGAACAACACTGGTCGTGATTTCATTCCTTTGTTCTTCACATACCAGCAACTGCAAATCTTCATTTCGACCTTCATTGCACGAGCAGCGCCGACAACAAGCTGGTTTTGATCCGTTCTTCATTCAAGAACACACACAGCATGGATGTTGCTTTCCTTCTTCCCACAAGCTCTAGCATGCCTTGTTCTTTATTTTGCAGACAATGCAGCAAACGTTGTTTCTTCTTCGTTTCATTCAAGACACAACAACTGATACTTGACCTTCTTTGATTTGTTATCTACGTCCCAAAATGCACAGCTCAATGCGTTCTTCCTTTTCTTCCTTCTTTTTTTGTTTAACACACAGAAACTCACTTGTGTGTTTCTGTTTGTTGTTTTCTTTTTTACATACATACATATATATATTTCAATTGTTGTTATATGCTTTTAGAGCATAAAGAAAATTTTATTTTTTATTATTTTTTCTCTTATTTATTCAATTAATTATTTCATATATTAAATCTTCGAGACAATGTGTATGGTTATAAAATTTTGAGGTATTGCAACCTATCCCCTTAAAAGAATTTCGTCCTCGAAATTTAAAAGTATAAGTACCTGTATGATGTTATCCCGTCAGATGTTCTTGACGAAGATATTTGGGTACTTCCTTTGCATCTTACTTTCTAACTCTGAAGTTGGCTCTTCTAAGTCATGATTCTTCCACAACACCTTAACCAAAGGAATGTCCTTGGTCCTGAGACTCTGCACCTTACGGTCTAGGATTCTGATTGCTGGTTCTTCATAAGTTGCATTGTCCTAAAGTATGACCACTTCCCAGTGTATAACATGAGATGGATCTGGCTCGTACTTTCGTAGCATCGACACATGGAATACATTATGAATGGAGGACATACAATTTGGTAAGTCAAACTCATAGGCCCGCTCACTAACTCGCTTGAGTTTCTCGAACGGACCGATGAATTTCGGAGCTAGCTTCCCCTTGATTCCAAACCGTCTGATCCCATTTTGTAGACTAATCTTTAGGAAAACTCTGTCACCTGGTTAAAATTCTAAAGGTTTTCTTCTTTTGTCTACATAGCTTTTCTACCTACTCCAAGCTCTCACTAGCCTCTTCTAAATATTCTTTACTTGGGTGTTCATTTCTTCTACCAATTCTGGTCGTGTGAGAACCTGATCCTCAAAGTCTGCCCAGCAAGACGATGATCTACAAGGTCTGCCATAGAGTGCTTCATATAGAGCCATTCGTGTGCTCACCTGGTAAATGTTATTATAGGCAAACTCTGCCAAATGTTGGTACTTGCTCTAGTTGCCATTGAAATCAAGGACACAAGCTCTAAGCATATCTTTTAATATATAAATGACCCTCTTTGATTGTCCATCCATTTAAGGTGGAACACAGTGTTCATGGTGAGTTTGCTTCCTAGCTCTTTCTGTAAGCTTTGACAAAATGAGGACGCGAACCTAACCTCTCTGTCTAACATAATAGTCTTGGGAACACCGTGTCATCTAACAATTTGTTTAGCATATAGTTTTCCAAGTTTTTCAACTAGATCTATAGATTGAATAGGTAGGAAATGAACTACTTTCATCAGCCAATCGACAATTACTCATATGGTGTCTTCCCCTTTCCAATTCCTTGGCAGGCCACTAACAAAATCTATTGCAATATTATCCCACTTTCATTCTGGTATTGGAAGTAGTTGCAACATCCCTGAAGGTTTTCTGTGCTCTACCTTCACTTGTTGACATGTCAAACATCTAGAGACATATTAGGCTATATCCCTTTTCATGCCTCTCCACCAATGTCTTCTTCAGATTCTGGTACATTTTATCACCTCCTGGATGCATTGTGTACTTAGTTTGATGAGCTTCATCCAGGATGGTTCTTCTACTCTGCCCACTACATGGCACTCAAATTCTATTTCCAAGCCTCAACATACCCTTTGCATCAATTCTAAAATCTATATGCTTGCCTTGTTTGATGCCCTCAATGAGATCAACAATCCACTTGTCACTTTTTTGCTCATCTCTGCTTTGGTGTAACAGGTCCAGTTGGCAAGTCATAGCATACAAATACACTTGTTTCTCATCTGATGCAATACTCAAGTTATACTCACTGATTAAGTGGTACATCTGTCCTCTTTCATCATCCTTCTTGTTGAGTTTTCTGCTAAGCGCATCAGCCACCACATTGGCCTTGCTTGGATGGTAGTGTCGCTAAAAATCAGTCTTTTAAAAATTCTACCCACCTTCATTGCCTCAGGTTTAATTCTTTCTAGGCATAAACGTATTTCAGGCTCTTGTGATCTAAAAATAGATCAAAACTCTCCCCCATAGAGGTAGTGTCTCCAGATTTTCAGTGCAAACACAATTGTTGCCAACTCTAGATCATAGGTAGGGTAGTTTTGTTAATAAGTCTTCAATTGCCTTGAAACATAAGCTACTACCTTTTTGCTTTCCATCAGCACTACGCCTAATCCAATCAGTGAAGCATTAGTGTATAGGGTGTGCCTCACACCATGAGTAGGCATGACTAGAATGGGTGTTGAAGTTAGCCTTTTCTTCAATTCTTGGAATGCATGTTCACACTTATCATTCCAGAGGAACTTCTCTCCCTTTCTGGTTAACTTAGTCAAGGTCTACTAATATCCAACAAAACCTAGGAAGATTCAAATTTCTGCGATAGTTGTAGGTTACTTCTAGTTTGATGCTGCCACTACGTTCTCAAGGTCTACTGATATCCCTTCAGTCGAAACCACGTGGCCAAGGAACTTGACCCTTTTCATCCAAAATTCACACTTGCTAAGCTTGGTATATAGTTCATTTCTTCTTAGTACCTCCAAGACGATTGCTCCATGTGTTCAACCTCTGATCTCGAGTAGATCAAAATGTCAACCACAAATACCATGACAAACTAATCTAGGTATTGTCTGAAGACTTTGTTATTCAGATCCATATATATATATATATATATATATATATATATATATATATATATATATATATATTTGAAACATATTTGACATGCCCAACAATATTTTATTTTGCCTCTAATGCATCCAAAAAATAAATTTCCCACAAAAATAATTTGTAATAGTATTATTAAAAGTAAATCCTAGGTTTTGAGAATTAAAAAATGTGAAGGTCTCGCTTTTGCGAGCCTCGAATTTGGAAGGTTCAATGTGAAGGTCTCGTAATCCCTCATACAATTTATACTTCAAAAGAAAATCATATACATTTAGGAAATGAAATTTCTAATAGGAATACTTGATTCAAAGAGGGGTTTCGTGTTTTTTTCCTTTGCGAGAGCAACAAGCTCACAAATCTGACTTCCATGGATCTAGGGCATCATCTTCACAAATCTGGGTTTGAAAATGCAAGTCCTCGTTGCTATTCATCTTCTTCGTTTTCACCAGCACAAAGTAGCAACTAGTGCTTCTTCTTCGTGCTAATGATGTTGCAACAAGTTGCCTCTTCTTCGTTGCATAGGGACGCACTAGTGGCCTTGCTGCTGGTTTTGCCCTTCTTTTTTGCCACGCAAGAATGCACTAGATCTATTTTTGAATCGCAGGTAGTTCGTTCTGCCTTGCACAGACAACGTTGCTTGTGATTTCATTCCTTTGTTCTTCGCACACCAGCAGCTACAAATCTTCTTTTCGATCTTTGTAGCGTACGCAACCCAGGAGCAAGCTAGTTTCGATCTGTTCTTCTCATAAGAACACGCACAACATGCAAGTTGTCTTCATTCTTCACACAAGCTCTAGCATGCCTTCTTCTTTTGTTTCACGGACAACGCAGCAAATGGTGTTTCTTCTTCATTTCATACAAGACTGTAACATCCCAACCTGTAACAATCCGTAACTTCACGAGCGTGCCACGTCGTGAGCAAATAATTGGATAAATAAAATAAAGTATTTTTAGCAAATTAATAGCGATAAATAGAATAAGAAATAACAATTATTAACTAAATACTTAGAAATCGTGGTTGAAGAAAATAAATGAAAATGTTGCGATGTCGGCGAACACGACGATAAAAAAATTTTGAAATAAATAAGACAATAATATTAATAATGATAATCATAGTGATAACAATAATAATAATACTAAATTTTGAATTAGATTTTAAGAGATTAATATATATATAAGCATACTTATCTTATATATGGATGAAAAAATATATATATAATAATAATATAAATATGAGGCATGGGCGCGGATGCATGTTAATAAGAGGTGATGGGGAGTGTCGAAGAAAGATCGAGAATAGTCGCGGCATCTATAAAAAGAGCAGGAGGACGGTGCTGCTGTGGTGTGTTACTGTGATTACCAAATAAAGAGGAACAAGAAAATCAGGCAGAGGAAGATGAACGGTGGGGTGGTAGCTGTAGCTGCTACTGCTGCTGTCGAAGGAAGCATGACGCCGAGACAGCGAAGAAGAAACGAGCAGAGGATAGGAAGAAGAGCAACCGTGCTCTGTGGTTGCTGCCATGCTTTGCAACTGCCGCTAAACTTCCATCTGCCGCTGTTAGTGCGGGAAAACAGGGGTGTTGAAATTTGCAGCAGCTGTGGGACGTTGATGAACGAGGAGAGGAGCGATGATGAGCTGCTGGGAATTGAGTATGATGATGATGAAGAAGGGTGCGTGCTGGTGCTGCTGCGTGAGAGTGAAACGGAACAGGGGATTGAGTATGGTGATGTTGCTGGTGGCGTGGAAGATTGAAGAAGTAGAGTTCGGTTGCTGCAATTCGAAACAGAGCAACGTTTCTGTTGCATGTGGCTACTGTTCTGGAGTGGAGTTGCACAAACAGAAGAAGAGACGAAAGCAACGTATCAGTTGCTGCTGCTGCTGTGCCGAACAGAGGAAAGAAAAGAAAGTAGAGCAAGCTCTGTTCTATGTAACGGCAGCTGCTCGGTGGTTGCTGCAAGCCGGAAAGAGGAACGAAGAAGATGAAGAAGAAAACAAAAGAGCAGAGAAATAAGAGAAAGCTTGCTGCTGCAACTCTTGTTGCTGGAAGAAGAAGAATAGAGGAAGGGAAGAAGCAGTTGCTGCTGTTGGTGCTGGTGAACCATGCGCGGATGGACACCGTTTGCTTCTGCAGATGGTTTCTTCTGCTGTTACCACGACCGAACGAGCAGGGCGTTGAATTATTGGATTCTGGTTGGGGCAGTTGATGAAGCTGAAGAGAAGAAACAGAAGAACCAGAGCAATGCTCTGTTCTGTGATGGCAGCTGCTGCTGTGAGATGCCGATGCTGCGATTACTACTGCTGCTGCTGCCGAATGAAGAGGATGATGATTCAAACCGTGGCAGATTTCAGTGTGCTGGTACGTGTGTGGACTGGTGCTGCTGCTAATGTCGCTAAACAGAGGAGAAGAGGATGGTTAGTGGTGTGATGAACAGAGAGAAGAAAGCAGCGTCTGAGCTACTGCTGCTGCATGCTGCTGCTCATGTATTGGCAGAAAAAGGAAGAAGAAGTAGCAGCTGGGGCTGTTGTCCGTGATGATGTCCGGTGAGCAGCCGAAGATAAATTTTGAATATTGAAAGCTGGAAGCTCGGCTGCTGCAATGAAAACAGGGGCAATTTAGTTTAAGTATGGTGCAACGTGTGTGTTTGTGTGTGTGTTGATGATGGAACAATGAACAGAGGAACGGTGATGAGCTATTGGGCTGTGGGATGGTGGTGGCAAGCTGCTGGAAAATAGAGAAGCAAGGTAACAACTTCTTTTATTTTCTGGTGCTGTTGACCGAAATATAGGTAAGAAGAATTGTTTTAAATTTTTGGATTTTAAAACTTAAACATACCACTTAAGAGGGATTATTATGATGAATGAAATTATATTCTAATATTAGTGCTTAAACTGAAAAATTAGGTTAGTAATAATTCAAATTGTGTATGAGCATTGATAAATTAGAATTAGGAATTAGAAACTATAGAACATTCAAATTGTAAAGATACAAAAGATTCCTAGAAACGTGTCAAATTTCTCGTGAACATTAGTAGTAAGAAAATAATAGAAATATTAATCGAGAAATTATGTGTCATAATTATTTTGCAGATAAAAATGTTTTAGGACGATCTCTAGTGACAAAGTAGTAGGACATCGCTCAAGACCAGGTGGGCATGATTTTCTCTCTCACATGTATTATGCAAATTTAAAATTCAAGACATTGTTTGAATAAATTATAGGTTGTTAATGTTTTGAAAAAGGTTGATTTGAATTGTTGGAATTGGAAGCTTTGGTTGAAATTGTTGAATTGCCGAATGATTTACCGCTATGTATGATTTCTATTAAGATTTACCGCTCATGTGATATTTCATTGATTTATTTCTGATATCATGTTGATTGAATGTTTTGGGCTTGAATGCATGATTGCTTCACTAAATTAAGATTGATGGTTAAATAAGAATCCCACACACCGGTGCGACAGGCTGCATAGCGTCGTAAATATTCCTGACCCTTAGTGTCGATAGCAAATTTCATTGTCTTGGGAATCATAAGGAACAGGCTGCATAGCGTTCCTTACCTTTGACTGTGATATTTTGGGAATAAAAAGGAATAGGCCGCATGGCGTTCCTTTCCTTAGATTTTGCTCGACACTTGATTTGTCTTCAGGATTTGGTAACAGGCTGCATAGCGTTACCTTAGTAATTGGCTGCATAGCATTATTGTCCCTTGAACTGTGATTCACATGTACAGGTCGCATGGCGTGCATGGGGATAAGTAATAGTCTGCAGAGCGTTACTTATCTTTGGATGTTAATGTTCTTGATCTCTTGTTTCTGGCCAAAATGCATGCACTTATTTCCATCCTGGATCATAAAGGAATATTGGGAGTCTAACCAACTCTTCCAGTTTAGGTTACAACAAACAATTTAATGCTTGAAATACCTAATGTTTGAAAGTGTTTGTAATGTTTTGGATTGGGTCTGTATAATGCTTGTGATGTGTAGGAATGATCCACTGGGCTTTCGAGCTCACCCTTTATATTTTCAGGTACACTTGGACGTAGAGTATATGGACTTACTCCAAAAGACCTGCACTTTGAATTGGATGCCTCGTGGGGAGGTCGTCAGGGATAGGGTACTTGGAGGTTAAGTTTTTATGTACTTTACTAGATTATCTTAATGTAATTTACTTTGGTTTTAAATTTAATTTTTTCACCTTTAAATAACTTTATTTGTTTAATGATTTCAGTCCAAATAAATGATTTTAAAGATTTTCGCTGCGTTATTGATAATTTGTGTCGCTTAATCCGGTGAATATTTTGAAAACCCTTTTGATGTTTGATTTTAACAAATGATTACCGAGATATTGACTTAAGAACAAATATACTATGATTTGAACGGTATTCCGAATAAAAAGATTTTGACAGAAGAAAATTTTACTAGCATCTCGATTTTCATCGGGCGATAATCCACACGTGATGTAACACGTAAATGGAGGTTCGGTCAAAAATTGGGGTGTCACACAACCCCTGTATCTTTAAGCATTGGACACGACCACCATTCTTTTGACAGTGGACTAAAACAAACGGCGGGTCGGGCTGGTGTTACTTTACAAGTGACACATACTTGACTTTCTTTCTATTTCAATTATTTCATGTCTTAATCGTATTTAACAGTACATGACTTAAATTTAGGAATTTAATAATACAAGAAATAACTGAAATTCATAAACTCAATTAATTAAATAAATTTGAGTACATAATTTGATCTTAAAGAAAAATATTACATCGGAAGATTCAAAACATGGGCAACATGCCCTTACATAGAAATTAAAAACTTTTTGAATAAAAGAACCTAACTAATTTTCATGGTCTTCATGTAAATCAATTACCTAAAAAATAGATGGAAGGGTGGATCTTTCTAAACATCTAAATCATTATTTCAATTCAAATAAACCAAGTATATCATCTTGTGGGAAACTTGTCAATTCTTCAAAATTCCGTGCCCTCCAAGCATAGGAGATTAGCAAGTAATTTTTTGAAAATTTTTTGGGAATTTAGAAACTAATTTTTTGGATTTTTAAAGTATTTAATCGAATTTTATGGATTTTTTGGTTACTATTTTCGGAACATCGGATCGGGACTGTTAGATTATCCTCGAATCACTCATTCGTATCTCTAATTGGGCGGGTTGTATCTGGGTGGTCAAATCTACCTTGAGCATGGTGTTGGATCTTTGATCGATAGAGATGCATGAATCTGGGTCATCCGATTTGCATCGATCACAGCGTTCGGTTCGCGATGGATCGGATTCGTCTATCTGGGCTGTCGGATATGCCTCGATCATAGCACTGGATCGTGAACTCGTTTTGGCACGTGCAACGTCAGCCTTGGATCGGGCAGATGAGATCTCAACTATTGGATCGTTCTCGAGCACCTCACTATTCGCGATCAATGAACTACGCCTGCACCGTCCGATTTCCTCGAGCTCAACACGGTGGATCGCGAAATCGATCAACGAAACGCATCCGATCCGTCTGATTTCCTCGGTTATAGTGTTCGTTCGCGATTATCTCAAAGCGCCTCAATCTGGACCGTTGGATTGATCGTGTTGATTGTAGACCGTCTGATCTGTGGTGATCCAGTGTTCCACGGCATTTGGTTCGATCTTGATCTGAGCCGTTGGATTGCAGATCGTGAAGATCATTCGATTATAGCAGTTGGATGCAATTTCTATTATCAAAATCAACTTCTAAAACTTCTATTATCCAAATTTAGCCAATTAGACACTTCCTAATTGATGAAAACTTGATTTTTTTGCATATTTCCTTCTATTTTATGGTCTTACTAATATTTTTCCCTTTCTAATTATTTAATATTGCATTTATTAGATAATTTCCTATTTCTTTAATATCTTTAATGCCAATAATTAAATAATCTACATTTTTCATTTTCATATATTTTTATTTATTTCATATTTCATTTTTAGATAATAATTTATGTAATTATAAATTAATATTTATATAAATATTTTATTTATTTTAAATAAATACATGTATACTAGATTTTTATTTAATTATGCAAATTTTTCTATATATCTATTCCTATAATATGTAGTATTAATATTTATTATGCTAACACACACATTATTCATACACACATTAAGCAACTCTTTTAATTTGACAATATCAAATTAAAATTTTATGTGCCTATTTTATTTTACATCTAAATATTTTATATTATTTTTCATTTCCTAAACCATAATTTGCACCCAATGATGTGTTAAAATCTTCAAAATTATTTTCACTTGACTTATTTCATTTAATTTTCTTAAACTTATTTATCTTTAATTATTTGACAAACTTTTGGGTTATTACAACCTACCCTCCTTAAAAGAATTTCGTCTTCGAAATTTTTATACATTTATTAATGCATCATTTCGTTAGGTATTTTTGGTAAATGGGTTGGTTTTGACCAATTTGATAAGTCTAAGGGCTTGAGTCTTTGTAACTATCTTGATGACAGCCTATGGTGTTTTCGAAGCTACATGGTTAAGGAATTTTGCTATTGTTTGCTAAATTTAGCAAGACTGTGTTTCATAAGTTGCGTCTCCTGATCAACAGATGTCTAAACATTTGGTTCATTGTATTCCTATATGTTCCCTAATAGGTCGTTTCATGCATAACCGACTCCCTGATTCTCGACTGTTGATTTTTTGACCTTGGATCGATTCTTAAGTAATGGTGGCTTCTCCGTATGATCGAATGGGTTACTTTGGTAGGGAATACTTATCCTTTACTATTGGGTGATTTGCTTACTCTATTCATTCTAAGGTATACAGATCCTTTCGAATCTTAGGGTATTCTCAGCATCTAACTTGAAGTCAGTATGCCAGTCCTATTCAATTTCCTCTATTAAGCTTGTGAGTCATTTGTCTTGCCTTTTGTTCATCCATGATTTGAAGCAATAAGTTCGATCGCAGGACTTGCTATTGAGATAGGCTTGTCTTTCATTTAGGGTCATACCTAGCCCTAAGTTCTTAATCCATTTAGGGTAAAAGTTTCATTGTCACTTCCTGCCATACGGCAGGTTCTAGGGTTACTACTCACACTTTCTATTCCCATACTTTCCATTTTTAGATATTCAAAATGTAGCGACAAGAGTTCTTAAGGGAAAATTTTCATTAATAGAGATAATTGGTACAAAACCTTATTTCAACTTAAAATTCATAAATGCTAACATCAATCTAAAGGTCTCTCTACTACTACTCATATTCAAAATTAGTTCATTTGTCCTAATATTGGACTATGAGGGTTTCCACTAGGGGTCTTGATCTTCTTGAGCTTCAACAACCAACATTCTAGCCTGGTTCTCACCATCTTGAGGCTAGGAGCCCGAACAGGTGCAGTTGGACAATTTCTGGCAAATTGATCCCTTTGTCTGCACACATAGCACAACCCTTGTCTCTTAGCTTGCTTCTTTTGTTCTTTTTCAGTTTGGTGAGTTTGTTTCTGTTTCTTGCTTTCCTTTCCAGTCTTTTGATCATATTGTGGTTTCTTTTTTTATCCCTTACGGATCGTTTGAAGTGGATATCCTTTTTGATTAAATTAATCTCAACTGTTGTTCCTTTGGGCATGGTTAGTCTTAGAGGAATGACTGGTTCATTGATTCTCATTCTTAGTTCATTCTGAACCTCAGGCTGTGACTGTAGAGTCCTCATCACTTGCTCGACCACCTGTCGAGTGATTTTCACTATTATCTGTGGTGATAGGACGGAAGCTGCTGCCACAGCTATCCCTTGGTTACTTTGATCAGGTGTATTGGTATTTTCCTAGATTCCTTCCATTATCTACAAGCCAAAGCCACTTTAGTATCCCACAAGGTATCATAGAAATTTCAATTAGGACATTCATCTAGGGTACTCACCCATCTTTTCTTATCCTCGGGATACTAAATGTTTTTCCAGACTTGAGAAATAGTCATCTTTCCTACATCATATGTTCTATCTGTTTCCTCAAGTTTTCGTTCCGTTTGTACTACCATGACTCTAGATTCATGTCTCTAGGTTCTCGATTTGTTTAGTAGCCGAAAGGTTTTTCTTCTAGGTTCTTTTAATGCATGGGTATAGGATTTGGTCTTAAAGCAAATAAACATTACAACATGCATATCACACAATCACGCTAGCACAGTAAGGCCCCAAGCTTCCACCTAAGCTTTTAGGTTCAAGTGTCCCATACCACTCTACCCCTTTTACTTAGGTTTCACTCAGAACAGAGTCGCACCCAAACAATTTCGCAAATGTCTCAATAACTAAGGTTCCCGAGCCCACTATACTCCACCGTCCCATACCAGCGAACATAGAGAAACTCGTTCTACCAGAGTTACCAATCATTCACCACACATGGTCCATCATTCTCCAAGTCTAGGATTCCTCCACACCCCTGAATTCCTAAGCATCCCATAATACATAGAAACTAAAAGATACAGAAGCTTCCCGGTGTCGTGTCCTGATCGAACAATTTTCTGTTTTCACACAAGTTCTCGTCTCTATCCTATGCCCTACCTTGGGTCTTTCTCTCGACATAGGGTTAAATCTGGTTGACTCACAACCTCTGTCTAGTCAAGATACCATATTTGGTATCTTTTTCGACTTCTATTCACTTTCTTGCCTTAATTTTCCACCTTCTAGTTTTCTTTTATAAAAAATAGCAGTGTTCTTCAACTTTGACTACTCATATGAGCTGGTGGGACAACCTCCAGATCAGGTGGCGAGACCAAAGTCTGCTTAGCAACCGCGCTTTCTAGGGCGGGATAACCCACCTGCCTTTCAATGTTTAGCTTTACTCGGGACAAGGCTTATCCACTATCAGCTCAACTTGTAGTCTTTGTATCCAAACAAAACATTTGAAAACATATCTTTCCTTTTTGAAAACACTTTCTAAAACATTTTTC
Source organism: Tinospora cordifolia (assembly GCA_030144865.1). Taxonomy (NCBI): domain Eukaryota; kingdom Viridiplantae; phylum Streptophyta; class Magnoliopsida; order Ranunculales; family Menispermaceae; genus Tinospora; species Tinospora cordifolia. The sequence continues at coordinate 3,637 of JAJIYU010009494.1, read as the reverse complement.
AATTTTCAAAAATAGAAGGTAAGGCACTAAATTTCAATCTAATTCAATGTAAAACCTAATTTGAGTTTCTAATTCTTTGTCAAGCAACTAATGTTTGACTTTCTATTTTCTAGCCTAATCAACACATGCGTAGGTTTAACTTTCTATTTCTAGCCCAAGGTACCTAAAGCCTAGGCTCTGATACCACCTTTGTAACACCCCAAACCCCGTATCTTTAAACATTGGACACGAACACCATTCTCTTGACGATGGACTAAACCAAACGACGAGCCGAGCCAGTGTTACTTTACAAGTGGCACACACTAGACTTTCTTTCTATTTCAATTATTTCATGCCTTAATCGCATTTAACAATATATGACTTAAATTTAGGAATTTAATAATACAAGAAATAACTAAAATTTATAAACTCAATTAATTAAATAAAATTGAGTACATAATTTGATCTTGAAGAAAAATATTACAGCGGAAGATTCAAAACATGGGCAGCATGCCCTTACATAGAAATTAAAAACTTTTTGAATAAAAGAACCTAACTAATTTTCATGGTCTTCATGTAAATCAATTACCTGAAAAATAGATGGAAGGGTGGATCTTTCTAAACATCTAAATCATTATTTCGATTCAAACAAACCAAGCAAATCAAAAACTTTTGTACATTAGGCGATTCAAACAATTTCTTGTTTATGGTTGACATTCGGACCGAAAGATTTTAATCTTTGTGTTCCACATCGTAGGAGAGAGAATGATAAACCAAAACTCAAACCCCAATATCCGTGAAGTGGGATCACTCTTGGAAACCCAGCTCAAAATAGTCAATGGTAAACCGGCAAGTCGGGTCGGGGGGTAGAACACACACGATGACACTATACAGTCCATCATCGCGCCGGTACGTGGATTGAATCATTATTTAATCTTTTCTTAGTGATAAAACACACAATATCAGATTAAACCATCATGCAACATATACAAAACATTAATCATTAAATATTTATTCATGGCACAATTCATGTATAACATGCATCAGTATTCTTATTTCTAAACATGCATAACTTGTATATTCATGGCACATCAAATAAATAAAGCATGCATATTAAAACATATATTCACTCAATCATCTTCAAAACATTATCACACA
>JAJIYU010009493.1:0-16949 GCA_030144865.1 Tinospora cordifolia | reverse complement strand
ATTTATATATATAACTTAATTTAAAACTCAGTTACATATTTTTTCATATATATCATATATTTGATATATAAATTATAACTTAATTTGAAATATAATATATATCTTGATTGAATATAACATAATTTATTACTATATATACATAAAATAAGTTATTAATATAAGATAAAGTATTCCTTTATTTGTTTTTACTCTTTTATTTTATTCTCTTTCATTTTTTGTTTTCTTTATTATACGTCATATTTCTTTTTTCCTTCAAATGTTTTTAAAACTCCATAATATATTTTTATCATGAGTCAAAACAAAACTAATTATCTTTTTTTCGAATCAAAGAAATATATTTAAAAAAAGACGGCTTTTGTGTTGTGACTCGAAATAAACATCCACAAACAAGATGATCATAGCCATAATTCAATGAGTGAGGTTGAGATCTTTGGCTAGAGACAGTGGGAGTGCATTTTGCCGTGACAGAGAGAGTAGCAGATATGATTATGTAAACGTCCTGTCGTGACACACACCGGGATTCTAAATGGGGTGTAGCTCCGATGGTACATACGCTTTCTATGGCGACTTGCTCTTTTATTTCATTAACAGGCTTGGTACACCGAGCTCCTGGCACTTAGTTTTCCTAATAATGTGCCAAATCCACTTCATGTAAGACCCAAATAGCAGATACGGTTTTGGGAAGGACGGCAGGTCCCGTCTTGATGGGCTGGCAAAGAAGAGTTTACATGCTAAAAAAACATTAAACAAGGTAGAATCCTAAGCTATAAATGCAGTTTTCTCCCATACACTTTCTCTCGTTCTTTTCAGCATGTTCAGGTTGTTTTCCTAAAAGATGAAAGACTTGATAAATAAATGAAATTCTTTTTTGTGACTCGTCAGTCATTTTTAGCATTCTTTTTAGAGTAATTAATTTAAAAAACATACCTTAATCTCACACAAATATGAAAAATACTCAGATCATTGGGTCCTTGAGAATAAGCAGAACAAGCATCCAGTAGTTGAATTTTATATATAGAGCATTCTACTTTATTTTAATCTTACCCTTCTAAATCACTAGGGGTGAGAAATTCCAATAATAAAATAATCAGCAAAAGTTCTCAAATGCACAAATTCAACCACTAAGGAGAATATGATAGCGATAAAGAACAAAATTATTAGCTGGAAACCTCAAATGTCACACATTGTAGTTTATTTCTTAACATTCTCGGGCAATTAAAGCAGAAAATGCAAAAACAAGGATGAAACCCTTTCTAATCTACAACAAGCTAGGATATATATACAACATTTATATAAGCAAGCAACAACCTGACCAAGGATATTGCTCGATGCAAAACAGGTAAGTATGTACAACAGTTCATATGGTTATAGTTAGCGTAACGTATGTATGGAATTGAGCAAGACAAGTCATATTGAGATTTACCAATCTGGGTATATCAATAAACTGAATCACTTTGTCAACCTGAAAAAAATTCACCATCTACAGATCCCGGGTGCTTCAGTCTGACAGAGTGCAACTGTTTCCTCATATTTTGAAGCATAGGTAAAGCCCCAAAGCTGCATAATACATGATCAAAATTAAAATTTGTTAGTCAACGATTAAATGTCCTAATCTCCTCATTTGTCTTAAAACCATATACATGCTAAGTTCATACCTCAACCTCCTTCACTTCAAAGTCTTGTGAGTATGCAAGGCATGGGTTCCCAAACGTTTCTGAAACTGAACTAGAACCACTCAACCTGTAAAAAAGATCATGACATGGACACGCACATGTACCCAAAAGGAAATATATAAAAACGGAATGATAATGTTATGTTTTCAAACATTGGATTTTTAATGCAGGTGAGAGGCATTTTCAATTTATTGCATGGTCAGAAAGATGAAGTGAAAAAATTCAAAAGGGAAATGAACTCACAAATCTCCATCCAAATAGAGTGCAAAATGACCTCCCCCACCAAGAGCTAAAAAGTCAGAGGAGCAGAGAGTAAAATAACGATTCGCACCTGCATATCTAGCCAAGTTAGAACAAAAATGCTTCTGTTCTATCAATTTAAAATAAGTCACACATCAAAAAAGAAATAAAAAGAAAGAAGAAGAAAGAAAAAGAAGAATAAAAAAGAAAAAAGAGACCGACAAAGTTTTCTTATCAGTTACACCGTTCAAAGAACACTATTAGACACAAATAAACCAACAAAATCAGAGGCTAATCTTTCCTAGTTAATCTCATGACTAGTAATACTTTCCATGGTTTCCTAGTCATCGCAATGGGGTTTCTTAGATTCAGACCAGTGACATTCTGGGCAAGTTTAACTCTCTTCTTATTGGTCATCCATGAGTACCATAATGAGAAATGAACTGACTTACATATAACCAAAGATCATGGTGCAAACATTGGCTAGCTCCAATGGTTTGCATCCAATCCCCTTCACTTGAGATTGGGAGGTTTGTTCCTTGCCCACAAATAAGTGGGAGCATTTCCCTCCCCCTAAATAAAAAGTGGGCGAAAGACTATGGTAGTTAGTTTGCATGGTCCCATCCAGGCCTCTTATGCCATTCTCATTATACTCTCCTTCTTGGGCAAACTAAGCGTCACAAGTTTCCTTCGATCCTAATATCAGCTTCCTCTAACCATGTGCCAACAATCAAGGAAAAAAAAAAAAAAAAAGGAAACGATCACCATGAATGTAGCTGCCCTTTTTTGTAATGAAATTCTCAGCACAAGTATGATGATCCTAACTGGAGACACCATACGCAATTGTCATCCGTATGTATGATGGTATGTACAATGTGCTGTGCACACAATAAATCTTAATAGACGGAAGGATCTCTATTTGACTAGTGGGAAGGATAATCTGTGCCTATAACTTCAAGACTTCACACCTCCGTCTCAATTGTTTTCTCTCTAATCCTGAATAAAGCCCCATTACACAATCATCAACCAAAAGCACGGTCAGCTGGAAGCAAGTTTGCAAACCCAAGCAGAACGGGGGCCTCGGTATAGGAGACCTAAGGAGGAAAAACATCGCCTTAAGGGAAAAATGGCTCTAGAAAATGATGGACAGACAAACTCCTTTTGGGCGAAGATCATTTGCAGTATACATAGATTAAAAGCTTACCGAAGGGAAGCAGGAATAAACAGGAAGTGTAGCAACAAGGCTCCGTGGAAGGACATAGCAGAGATCTACGACCAGATAAGACCCCATATAATCTGGAAAGTAGGAAAAGGAAATACAGTGGACTTTTGGGGAAGCATTTGGTGTGGAAAAGAGGAGCTGAAAAAGAAATTCCCTAATATCTATAACCTGTTTGCAAAAAAGGAAGGCCCAATCCAGAAATTCAGAACAAAAGAAGGTGAAGGAAACAGGACGCAAAGGGGTTGGAACCTCCACCTGCACAGAGAAGTGGGAGAGGAACACATGGAGGAGCTCAGTGGTATTCTAAACACTCTCTACAGCTTCAACCTTCAAGATACGGAGGAGGAGGATAGGCCAATTTGGCAGGTGGACCCGAATAACAGATTCTCAGTCGGTTCTTTTATGAAGAATCTAACAGCAACGATCCCCAACTACACAACAGTTCCAGCTGATTTTATATGAAAGATCAAAGCCCCGTTGAAAGCAAGGATTCTAGCTTGGATCATAAGCCTTAACAAGCTGAAAACAACAGAGAACATCCAGAAAAGAATGCCTCATTATGTTCTTAACCCGTCTATTTGCTTGCTATGCAGGAACGAGGAGGACAACACCAACAACATCCTGGGAACGTGCAGGGTGATGAAGGAAATGTGGAGACTATGGAAACTACAATGCCAATATATAATTCCGCTGCAGGAAGGGGAGTGGTTCCAGATTCCCGCCAATGAAAAAACAAGGCAAATTGGTCAGTACTGGAAGATGATCCTCTTAGCAGTTTGGTATGCAGTCTGGAAGGAAAGGAATGGAAGGCTGTTTTTGGAAAAGTACAATCCGGAACGTATAATATGGGAACGTTCAAATGTGTTGTTTGCAACTTGGGTGTCCTGTACAAAACTTGGCAAGGGATACAATTTTGGGGAATGGGCATGTAATGGGGGTTCAATTCTTCAATCTTTGACAATGTAATCAGCCGGATATCTCATCTGACATTTTGTAATAGTTTACTATTAATAATAGTTTCCAGTTTCAAAAAAATGTTGAGACTTGAATTTGTTTGAGGCATTGGTTTGGATATGACACAAAAATTTACAATATTTATTTCAACTAGTATAACATCAATAGTTGCAAAACAAATCAAGTAGAGAAACATAATCTTTAATAAAAATCCCCCAATATTACTTGCAGTGGTAATTAGAAAAAAAAAAGTACTCAACTCAACTAATCCTTCTTCCAACTACACAAGGTCAGCCATCCTAAAACAGAAGTATTTCTCTAAATCAATATCCCAGTTTAATTAACAGGATATTAATTATAGTTAAAGAAAAAAAAAAACAGGGTCATGGGGGAAAAAAAATATACGAAAAGATGAAGAAGACACCTGTGGGGTGAAAGATAACTGGCCGGCCAGATATATTGGTGAAAACAAAAGTATTATTGCTACCCTGTTTCAAGAAATGGTTATCAGTGAACAGTGAACACTATAAAAGGAAAAGTCTTAAATGGTCAGAAAGAATTCTTTTACAAGTTTCAAGTCACCTGATACTTTCGCTTATTGGTTGGCCTTAATGGTGCCTCAACCAATCCACCAAATACAGCACCTTTACGGTCCCCAACAACCTAAATTCACCAGTTAATTGTATGAAGTAATCAATCCATTTTTTCTTTTCATTTTTTGGTAATGTTTCACCAGTTAACTGTAACAAGTAATCAATTTTTTTTTTCAAAAAAATTGGGTAATTCTAGAAAAGCTTGCACTGAAGAATAATAATAATAACTTATATTATTATTCTTCAGTGTAAGGCGGCCGCCCCCCCCCCCCACCCAACCCAAAAAATAATAATAATAATAATAATGAAGTGTTAGGCCAGAACAAAGCTCAATTCCACAAACTGTTAACTTATATTAGATCTCAACCATAAACCCATAAATATTAGCTTGAAAGAGATGGTTTGACTTTCACATTTATAAAATAAAATAAAGAAAAAGATTGATTACTTGGATGGTTCCGATAGTCATCCTCGTAACTCATAAGAGTAAAATTATATTATGAGTGCAAAATTGGCTAAAACAACCACAGGAAAAGGCAATGCACAGAATAGAAGTCATCTTATATGGTTGATGTACTATGCAGACATGAAAAGAATAGGGTGCATTGATTTCAAAAACATGAGAGAGTGGTCCAAGTCAACCTGGTGTTAACAATTATACTTACATGAGGAAGAGTTTTAGATGATCTTGTGACTTTTTACATACAGAATAGAAATTCATATAAAAAGTAGTAACTATTATACTTTCTCTATTCCTTCCTTTATTTCTTCTATTTTAGCCCAAGTTATTGACACAAACTATCCCTCCATGCACTGCATGGAATAGGTGAATTGATTTTAAAATTATGTGAGAGTGGTCCACATCAAAGTTATGTTAAATTGTTAACAAATAAGCTTTTGTTAGAAGAGTTTAAAATGGCCTTGCATTTTTCTCCATACAATATAGAAATTCATAAACAAAAATAATAACAATTATAGTTTCTCTTATTTCTCTCTCTGTTTTTTTCTTCCTTTCCTTCTTTTATTTTAGCCAAAGTTATTTGCAAAGGCAAAATCTTTGTCATCCCACGAATTTCTGTGCATATGAGTGAATTTATTAAACTAAACGAAACAACTCTGTGCTTTTGAACTTTCAGGTTTATTTGAGAAATACCAGTAAACCAAAACCAGGGCATAGCATGCTTCTCCGATACATATTTGCAAGAGATATACCGTGCCTCCATGTACTGCACAGAAAAAAGAGACACTGAGAATCATATTAAAGATGGTAACTAAAACAATAACATTACCTCAGTGTTGTCAAGGAGCAAAGATGGACCTAGGCGACAAGCCTCTATAAGATGAGATGGGGTCTAGAACGGGTCTAAGACAGATTATAAAATAATTATTTAGATGTCTCTAAAAAATATTTTTACTGGTTCCTCACTCCATATATACATACATATATGTGTGTAAAATAGATAATATAATATTAAAATAAATTACATATTATTTATTTTAATTTATTATTTAATTTTATTAATTTAGAGTTTAAAATAAAATTTTTTCCAGTCCTTGACAAAAAGAAAATTTAGAAACACTGCATTAGCTAAGTATGCACTTCAATTAAACAGCTTATTTCTGAGATATAACGCCTTAAAAATGACAAAAGACGAAAAAAAGTGCCTTTTATATAAGTGAATGTACAATCGTAGCTATTCCTGGGCTCACTTAACAGTTAACAGCACATTTCCGGACATACAACCCACAGAATTAATTACAAGAAGCACTACCACCATACCTGTAAAGCAGTACCCACTTCCTCCCTTGAGCCAATGCTGGAAGTGAAGCATAAATAGCATTTCGTGTCTGCTCCAAAAGAAGCAAGGATGGCTCTGAAATATCAGGAACAGAAACTTGAGATAGAGCCTGTCCTGAAGCCCTCATAGGCCGCAACTCAAGGCCAACAAGCTTTGAATCATGTACTTCATCAAGTCTCGTATTAGAGTCAACCCTGCACTCTGAACCTTGATTCCTGTAACCGGTAATCCTGGCTGCTTGGTGGATAACTTTTCCAAGTGATTGTTTCCCTCTTGCAAATAAATTTTTTCTTCCATTGGCTTGTTTCCCTATTCCTGGAGAGGACTCATGATTTTCTGCATGATAGGAACCTTCTACGTGCATATCAGGAAGACCCTCAGGCTCCGCGGATGACAGAAAAGAATAGAGAAAAGCAGTAAAAGAGGACGTGTCAGGACCATCATCAGCAACATGTGATTCCTTCTCAATGATGGACTCATCTTGCATTTTATTTATCTCCAGTTTTTTATCCTAGACAAGGGAAGAGCACGAGTAATACAAAGGCACGGTTTGAATGTCACATGATGATCATTAGATTTTCAAAGGAAAAGAACAACAGATCACAGTTTCACACATATACATGATTACCAAGGAGTGTGATTGTCCAATAATTACGTGATTGATTCTGCACATAAAATTAACTAAAAGAATGTACAAATCTGGAGACAACCACTCTCCATAAAATTTGAATGATGCCTTTTCTACTTCCAACTTTTTGTGGTCCAATATTCTCCAAGAGGCTTTTTCTTTTTCTTTTTCTTGTTTTCTGTTAATTTGGTGTACAACAGCCTATCAAAAATCCAAAAGATTATTAATCCTCTACTGTATTTGTTTGAGAATGGCACTCATTTAATTGGTGTGCTCCATCAATTATTGGTCGAGACTATCGAGGAACTAATAGCTTGAGAAAAATTAGAAATTTTAAATCGGAATATGACAATTTTCTTTGTTTATTTATTTTTTGCAATGGAAAGATGAATTAAGTGATTTCATTGACAACTTCACATGAAATGCTCTTCCATTCCATAGGTCCATGATTCTTGACTTTTCCAAAGGAAGCCCTAGTGCATAAATATGAGAGAAGTTGGCATAGATAAACCCTAACTTAATGTGGATCGATACTCGGCATTAAATTACAGATTCAATCATTCAAGAAAAATGAAAATAAAAAGCCTAGTTTTAACATTTCCAAGAAGATAATCAAGAACAAGCAAGGAGGATCATCGTAATTTCATTCCAATTAGTAAAAGAACACCCAAGAACTGAAAGTCTAAATACATACTTTGTAAAACCCCAACAGTGTGAGCTTCAAATCATCCAATCAAAGAGAACCCATGTTTATAAAACTCATGAATTCGATAACAAACAGATGAGATCAGTAAATATTTGTCAAAAAGAAAAGAAAAGAAAAGGAAAGAAAACTGAGAAAGAAAAAGGAAATTTACGGAAATAAAAATGGGGCAACAACTAACATGAGACTTTGAGGGTTCATCAGAAATGGGATTCAAGAGAACAGTGGTAAGATCTGAGACGAAGTGAGCTGCTTTACTGCGAAGCGAGTGATCATGACCCATCTCTGCAACAATCAAATTCTAAAAAGTATTATATATTTTTTTTTTTCAGGAGAATAATCACCAGAGTTTTCTGCATCTCTTTTGCGTTTCTAAAGATCATCTTCTTTGCCTTCAAAGAACGAGAAAATTGAAAAAAAAAAAAAGAAAAAAAGGAAAGAAAACACAAAGGGAAAAAGATCATCTACTTCCACCCTTTCAAACTTTTTCCAAGCAGCACACTCCCACCTTTCTCATCTAACGGATCGGATCGGTACAGAACTAACCCCCAACTCAGTTGGCTCCGATCCAACTCCAAGCGAGTCATTTTTTATTTTATTTATTCATATTCGGCTGAAGGGGCGACCCCTTGGCTTCCAATTTATTTTTGTTTATTGCTTTATGATTTTTTAAATCATGGCTGAGGTTTCCTTTTACGACAACCCAAAAAAAAAAAAAAAAAAGAAAAGCCTTATCCGCTTTCACACCCACACCCACAAACTTTAAATTTACTTTTCCTCCATTTTGAAAGATTATTTTGCTGCTTTCACTATGAAAATAAATTTGATAAAATATTAGTTTTATCTATGAAAATATAATTATCTACAAAAATATTTTTTTTTATTGTAGGTATGTTGATTTGTCTATGATTTTCAAAGTTATTGCTAAATAATATTTGCTATAATTTTTTATTTTCTTAGATAATAATTATTTGTCTGTAAATTATTTTCATTGCTAAAACAATTATTTACCCATAAAATGTGACCGTGACATGAATAGAAAATGTGATAAATGTTATGATTGATTTTTTTTTTCAAGATCTGTTGGATTTAATTTTATTAGATTCAAAAGGAATTGACTTTTTTTTTCATTATTTTCAAAATTTTAATAGTGAAATAGTGCTATTAAAATGTAATGAAGAAATATAATCATTGCAACTGCTCAATAAGAGTAAATGTATTTCTTTGTTTTGATAAAATAGAGTAATATTTATTCGATAGGATGATTTGAAGCTCAAAAAGAGTTGGGGATTTTGGAAAGTTATTTTTGATTTCACTTAAGTGTAATACTTACAAATATTAGACAATTTGTTATAGATTTTAATATTTGCACCACATATTTATTTAATAATTTTTAATATTTGGGTTTGTTATATATTTTGTTATATAATTACTATTTAGATAAACTTTTAAACAATTTAAATACTAAAACTAAGACATCTGCTACAAGTAAAATTTCTAAGATTAAAAATCTATTCAAACTAAAACTCTTTTTATTCTATATATACTTAAAATTTAATATAGTTTAATTTATCACCTACATCCACATGATTTGAAAATTAATTCAATGAAAGAATGTAAATAAGTTACAACTTATAATCAAATCTAATTAAATCCTCTACATAAAAATTCTTTTACATATCTCAAGTTCTTATGGACATTAATCTCTTGCATTATAACAAGATCTTATATAATAATAGACCTGTAATTAGTTTCAAATTTTTAACAAATTTTAAAGCATAAAACTAAAATTCAAAATCAACTACTGAAGTAAGGTACTAGAAACTTTCTGCTGCTTAGAGCAGCTGGTGATAGTATCTCCCTGCCCCACATCTGCGCAGGGATTGAAACCCCACTTTCCCCATATTGTAACTGCTGCTGTCAAAAAAAAAAAAGTACTAGAAAATTATATACAAATAAAATTACACGCGAAATAAATTGAACCAACATCTTACATCTTTCGTACTTCAATTAAATATTCTTATCTCGTTACAATAACCATAAGAAAATTTTTTGACACAACTCAAACATTAAAATTAGACATTTAATATAATTAAAAAAATTTAAAATTCAAAACTTATTCAGATTAAAATACTGTTTATAGTATAGATACTTGAAATGGATATCTTAAATTTAAGTTTGAACCAAAATCCTAATGGAGTTTGGGTCTTGCACTCTCATTTATTAAGGCTTTGCTTGATTAATTGTGTAAATCAAATAAAAAAAAGGGCTTAGCTTTAAATTTGAATTTTAATAAAGAGTTTAACCATTTTTGGTTGTTTCAAAGGATACACAACCTTTTAAAAACTGCATTTTCCATTTTATAAAAACTACTAATTTTAAAGAATCATGATTCTAATTCTTGCACAAATGTCCCTTAAAAACATAAATTCTAATATGTCAAAAAAAAAAATATCTTCAAAATGTTTTGATTTAATTCTTAACACTCATATCTTAAGAGAAAGTAGTTTATTGCTCTTCAAGCATGTGTAAGAATAAAATTCTATCTTCCAACATTATCTCCAACAAGGTTCTATCAATCGATTTTAGTTTAATTCTCTTATTATTGTCATTATATTTTTTTTATTTTTAAAAATTTTATCCTGTAGCCCATACATAAAAAGGTTTTGAGCTTGCTTAAGAAAAGGGAACTCTATATCATTCTGCCAACACCTCATGGGTTATTCTTCTTCTTATGGGTATTCTCTTTTCTTTTTTTAAGAAAAAAAAAAAAAAAAAAAAAACCAGCTTCTCTATAGTGTCTTTTTTCATCCTAGCATGCAACGTGTGATTAACAAGGTTCTTAGAATGCAGAATGACGAATTCTAACAAGCAGGCCTCGGAAGGAAACTTTATCTACAGGTGGGAAACAATCACATGGAAAAGTCATCTGCCACACAGCTACATGATTCAAAGTTTGTTGGCTTTGAGTGACAGCCTTCGATGATTTTAGGGTAAGTTTTCACAAGTCACTAGTTTATATAATTTAGGTTATACAGTAGTCGTGCTCAAGCATGAGCGAATCCATGAATTGCCCCTAGGCGTTGGGTTAACGTTCCATTAGACCTTGTTATTGCATTAGAATAATAAGTTGATTACCATAAAAAAAAATAAAAAAATTTAAAAAAAATTCACTAATGCTCTTCATTCAATAAAGTATCATTAACTAAAAGTTTTAATAAAAATAAAATTTTAGACTTAAAAGTTCTAAAAAATTTAATAAAATAAGATATTAATAATATTTCAAAACCTTTAACTGTAGTTGTTGGCAGGTGCAACGCCCCTGAACACAATTTCAAAAGAGAACAGGACTTGCTAGTCCTATTCACGCTCTTACCTGTTAGACATGCTGTACATAATCCACAAAAAAATATAATAATAAAAATAAATGAATAAATAAGCCAACAACATTAGCATCGACCCAGAATAGCAGAATCCACAATCCAAAATATATCAACCAGAAATTAAAAAATTTTAAAAGAAATCTTCCGACCAAAAAAAAAAAATCAAAAAAAAAAAAATAGAAAGATTAAGAATAAGATTAGGAGAAGAAAAAATCAATCTAACCCCGAGATGCAGACAAACGTTAGCAAGTTTTTACATCAAATTTGTTAGTTGGTTTTTTAGGGCAGGGAATGGAGAGTTGAACTTCATTTTCCTCCCTAAAACAATAGTCTAAAGTTAGGCGAAAACTTGGAAGCCAAAGGGTCTAAAGGCTAAAGCAGATGGTGGAAAGGGCATTAAGAAATCCAAGTCAGAATTTAACTTAATCAGAACATCACAGAAAAAAGTTAGATAAAAAAAAAAAAGGAGACCTGAAGAAAAGGATCTATTGAAGGCCCTAAAAGCTAAGGGTAACCAAGATCAACCAACCCTAAAGAGTCTAACATCTGTACCTCAACTTCATATACTCCTCCCCAATACTTTCCGCCAGCTCACAAACCAAAAAAGGCTTCCAACAAATCAACAGAAGCTCTCTCAACCTCATAGCGGCGACTGACAGTGTTTTTGCTGGCAAGGATCTTGGACAAAATTCAGGTCAACCAGATTAGTCTTAAATAGGACGTTATCTTGGTCTCTTTACATAAGTCCCTTTACATCCATCTGTAGATTCCAAAAAAAAAAAAAAATTATGGGTAAGTTGATAAGTTTGATAGTAAGTGAGTCAATGTAGTTCAGTATCATGTCATTCATAACCAATTAAATGCAAGAACTAAAACTGAAAAACTGTCTAATGTAGTTCTATATGCAAACAAGGCGAACATTCTCATTTCATGTGGTGTTTCATAACATAAAAATGAAGTGTGTTTCATACCATAGAAACAACACGAAGTAGCCAAAGTTAAATCTCATTGTATGAATTTCTACCTACTAGAAGAAAATAGAAGACTTCAAACATTAAAAAGATCAAAGGAAAGAGATATTTTCCTTCTATCTATAATTTCCTTCTTTAGTCTACCAAAGCTGTTAACAAGGATCCAACATAGTACATTTCCTACATCTAATGAAAACATTGAGATATTTTCATTAGGAGGAGAGACTGTGGGATATGTGTAACCTAGATATGAGAATTGAATGCAAGTAAGAAGAGATAATAAGACAGAGAAAAGAGAACTACTAACCACACAAATGCCAACAGAAAAAAAAGACAAACCCAATCTCTATTACAGAATCAAAGCACTAATACCTTGTTAGAAACAACTAAGCCTAAAAGCTGCTACAACCATTAATGAGAGACACAATAATGTTTACCAAACTAGCCTCAATGCTTCACCTAACTAAGGGACTTTATGATCAACTCTCTGCCCCATGGCAATTTGCCTTCAATATGAATAGTCGAAGGACCACAAGGTTTCTCACGGACTTCAATGACAGCCACTGGGACAGTTCATTTTGATGGAACACACCTTGGTGCTTACTACATCATTATCGCCTAGATAGATGGTACAACAAGGTAAAAGGGTGTTTACTCAATGCAAGAGGCTCCTGCTACATGGGAATGTGAAGTGACAATATGTGCAACCTTAACCCAGTTGCAAAGAAGTTATTGTTGTATTCAAACCCTTTAACTCGAATTCACAATCGAGCAACATCCAAATTATTTCACATAGGTGAAAGAATTAGCTTCAATCATGTCTTGCCTTCAATTCTAGCCACAATAGATCACACCAACAGATCTAATACTTTGATCATCTAGGTAAACCTTGTGACAATACTGATGCCAATAGTGCAAGGAATAAGGCTATTGTAGGGACCTTGTTGCAATATGTAGCCCATAATGCTTCTAATGTCCATCAAAGAAGTGATAATAATTACTAGGAAGCCAACAAATTTAGTTGCACAATGCCTCTTGTACAACTTGCACATTGGACCAACGCCCTAGTTATTGTAAATGCTGGATCTTGTTAAGGACTTCATGTAGTTGGGTTAGCCTTGGTCTAATTCATCTCCTCTTCCTTTGTGTTTTTGGGTTGAGTTGTGTTGGTTGGGTTAAGTTACCTAAACAATTTGGGTTCAGCTTGAGTTTGGTGGGTTCGTAGCGTTGGCTAGGTATAGTGATCCCTAATGAACATCATTTATATGCAATAACAGAATTGAGAAATGTAATAGAAATGTAATTTGTAAAAAGATAGAATGTGGGTGTGCGTATGTGGTTGTATTCATTGAATAACCTGCATCAATCATGACAGTTGAACATACACAAACATTTAAACACACTCCACTTTTTAAGTATCACCTTCAAAATAAACATCAATTGTACAATTACAGTAACCGTCAACCATATCAAGATAAACATATGACAAGTTTTAACCACCAACTCATTAAATATCAAGTGCAAGTAATTGCTTATGGGTGTGATTAATTTATGGTACTTTTCCATTTCTTCAGTTTTCTTAGGGTTTCAAAGGTCCAACCTAAATCCAACCCGAAATCTTGGGTTACATATTTTAAAACTCAATTCAACCTGAACTTCTAAAGAACCAATTTAATCCAACCCAAACCAACACAAAAGGCTCTGGTCGGTTGGTTTAATTAAGCTAGTTGAGTTGATGAACACCATCTATGCTTATTGGATCAAAGCTGCCCAAACAAAGAGTATCTAATACACAAAGCTCCCTCCATTTCATAATTAGGGGAAGGATAATTAAGCAAATCCTTATCCCATATTGCAGAGAAGTGGCTTGCTAATTTGAACCAAAACCTCTAGGACATAATAGAACAAAATAAAAGCCCACCGAGCCAAAACCTGCCCTTTTAACCCTGATCCAAATGCAAATTGAAAAATTAACCCCCTTACCACACCAATTGCAATAGCCATACATTGTCTAGGCTCCCACTTGATCTAAAAAATAAAAACCTCCTACAACCACCCATCAGTGTTTTGGCTCATTTCTGATATATTTTTAACTCATAATACATTATTTTAAACTTTTTCAATAAAAAAAACCATTATTGTGGGGCAATATTGCAGATTCAGAGTAAAGAGATGTGTGAAAACAAGTAACCAAACGCTGGCTTTCATCAAGCAAATGATTAATGGCATGCCTAGAGTAAAACCTTGATGCCCAATGAAGGAATAATTTAAAACAGGTAAAAACTGCTATCTACAGTCATTGCTACTTTTAAGGTAATTGCATCCATTGGTCATTCAGCATATTACTCTTGCAAACTTTGATGGGTGAACTTTCACACAAGTAATCATAGGATGAGAAAATGACCTTTTTATAACATATCAAGGATGTGATAACAATAAGTAGTGCCATCATCCCACTTAACTGGTACCAAGCCCAAACAAATGAGGAAGGTTGGATTATAAAATTAACAACCAGCAGAAAACTGTTAGATTACCTATATCAGGAATCTGCTAAATTAGAGATTTTATGGTAACATCTATAACACTCCTGGTAAGTCAATTCAGCAGTTGATTGAGCATAATAGACACGGGATTTGAGGGCTTTTTTTTTTAGGAAGAAATAATTTATTAATAAATTATAAAAAGAATATTACACTGCTGATACAGGTCCATAGTCTGTACCTCATGACAGTCATCCACTCATTGTAGACACTCCATCCAGATCTACAGCCGCCCTTAGATGGGCATCCCTTTTACCCCAGGATGAGGCTGATAATCATGTACATGCTTTAAGTTTGGTGTTTTTCCATAATACATCAATACGTCCCAAGGTATTGTTGAACAGCCTACTATCCCTCTCCAGCCAAAGAGCCCATAGTGTAATATACGAGGCAATAAGCCTTGTTTCCCTTCAAACTTGAGAAAGGGCTGGTGCATGGGAAGTGATAGAGCTTCCCCCAAATCCAACAGAATCCTGTATCTCTCGCTTGAGAATGTACACCAGCTGTCTCGCTTGCAAACCTGCACTTTATGAAGAGATGATCGACACTCTCCCTCCCCTCGAAACACATAAGACAATTCTGTGGTCATTTCCGTGGTCACTTGAGAATGTACCAATTCTGTGGCCATTTCTGTAAGCAATCGGCTATGTTAATCCTTCTATGTGCTAGTGACTACTACCCTTTGTTGGTGCTTTGACTAGCTAAATTACATTAGACTAGGAGAAAGGAGTGTGGTTTGAAGAGGCACATTGAGCATGGAAAAGAGATTTTGTGGAAAATAACCCATGGAATTGAGGCTCTATACAGATAATCAGCTGAAAGGGAAACCCGAATGGGAGATAGGCTTTCCAACAGTGTCAGAATGTCCTTAACTTCTCTATCTGTAAGTTCCCTAGAGAAATGCAAGGTCCAAGATACATGTGAGTTAGTAAGTTGTTCACAGATAATTGAGCTATAGGATGATTTATTTTGGCAGATGTGTGGTAGAGATTAGAATATTATTCTGCTAATGAGGGGCTCTCCAGCCAAGGTCTTCCACAATTGAAACGATGGCCTGGTATGCTATATGACCTAGGAGATCAATAATACAATGAATTTATATGACCATCAAAACGCCTTCCTACTTGCTCTTCCTTCTGAACTTCTACCACATTCAAAGATAGAGTGGCTTTCACAAAAACTCCCTAGCACTTGGGTCCACAAGGCCCCTAGTACCATTGTGAATCTCCAAAGCCATTTCCCTAAGTGCCATTGTTAGCACTCCAATGTTTCCAATCTTGAGTCCTCCCAATTTGTCCAACAGTTGTATCCCGTTCCACTTCACCAAACTAGACCTTCTCACCCTCTTCACATATCCAGTGAAATGATTAGTTCATCTCTCTATCTCCTCGTCCATTACTACCAGAATCCTAAACATGCAGATGTAGAAGGAGGGAAGGGCATCCAAGCACCACTTGATAAGTCCCTTTTAACAAGAAGGTTCTCTTCTAGCCATCTATTAGCTTGGCAATTTTTGCCACCACTAGCTCCCAAACTAATGCGTGATAAATAATGACTCCAACAATACAACATTCATATTGACTTTCGATTTCTGATGTGGAAGATCGTACAAGATGCAACTACAGAGCATACTCTCTTGGTCAAAAGCGGTATAATAATTGAATAGCATAAATAAAAAAGACAAGAATAATTTAAACTAATAAGGCAAGCAAGCATTATTTAAATCAAAATAATAAATTAAAAGAAAGGAAAGAACTTCACCTCAAGATTGCTTCCTAAAATCTTTGTAGCACTTTGTTGCTACTACCTCGCAAGCTATTTAGAATAGCTTAAGAAAAGAAGAAAAAGGACTGAGTTTGCCAAGAAGGAGGCAAAGAAAGAGCAAGAGGAATTTCAACTCTTGCTTTACGATGAATGACATGAGTAGAATAGGGGGTTTATATAGAGTCTTATAAGGTTAGATTCGTCATTTTTCGCCTTCCAAATTAGAAAAACATCCATTTTTACTTGTTTTGGGTGGCTAAGTGACTAGGTTTTTCGAATTAGGGTTTTTGGCAACCTTTTTCCGCTCAAATCGACGGCCAAAAAGGCTTTTTCTTGCTTATCTAACGTTCAATAATTTTTTCCAATTTTTTTTTTTTATATCTATAAGGTTGGGGGGGGGGGGGGGGGGGGCCCCCCAATTTCCGCGGGGGCCCCCCCCCCCCCGCGGCCTTGGGGCCCCGCCCCCCAAAATTATATTT
>JAJIYU010009492.1:0-16936 GCA_030144865.1 Tinospora cordifolia | reverse complement strand
ATCTTTGTATCCAACAAAATATTTGAAAACATATATTTCTTTTAAAAATAGCCTTTCAAAACAATTTTCGATTTCAAAATAGGAGGTAGTGCATTTTAAGTGAACTCGAGTAAAGGTCTTACTTGATGAGTTAACTCCTTCTAACTCTTGCTTAGTACATCTATTGATTGTACTCTAATGTCACCTTTGTAACACCCCACGTCTTGTCCCTGAGCCCATGTCATCCAAGGATCTTTTTCTCTTTTCTTGGGCCACTCGAGAGGCGGGCTCATGTGCTACATTAATCTTTTTCCTTTCTCTTCCTAAATTATTGGGGCTTCCTAAGTAACATTGACTCATGTACATATTTCATAAAGGTAAAATATTGAGAAATGTTTAAATAAAGTAAAGTAATATCATTAATTAATCCAAAATTTGAAAGGTACATAGCCTTTGTGTTTATTACAGTAAAAATAATTTCAATACTTAAATAAAGTAAATTGGACCAATATGCCCTACAATTTAATAAAATCTAAAGAAATTATTGTAAGTGAATTCTATATAGCCTTGATTTATCAATTTCTTAAAAAATTAGAAAAAAGGGTGAGCTTAAAGCCGAATGGATCATCCCAAATATTTAATTCATTATTTCAACAAATAAGACAAACATGTTAAGTACTTTCAAATATTACATGATTCACACAATTCATTGTTCACAATTGTAGTTAAGATCAAAAGGGGTTCACCCTCTATGTTTCGGGTCTAGGGAGATAGATCATTCCAAAAACTCAAACCCTTACCAATGAAGTAGGATCACTTTGGAAGCCCAGTTCACTCTGTGGTCAATCCTGATGCCCAGTCCCAAATCAAAGTTCTAGCATGTCAAGGTTTGGAACACAAAAGAAGAAATCCTTTCTCGTGCCGATACGTAGTTAGAATCTTCATTAATCTTTTGTTAGGTGTAAAACATAGAATTCATGTATGTAAACTAGATATAAATAAGAATTAAACATGTAAGCATGGTAACATCAGTGCATGGAACATAACATCACAAATCATGCATCTTTACTCATGTAAGCCTAAGCATGCATATTCTACATGGAATGTATAATGGTGGATCTTCAAAACATATCATATATGCTAGTCTTATTTAAATCAAAATAATAAATTAAAATTGAAAATCATCTCTATCTCAATCGCTTGATCCTTTGATCTTAAGATTCCAAGCTCCTTGAAACCTCTGTTGCACTTTCACAACTTCTAGCACAGAATTTGTGCAGAACTTCATTCCTCCACTTTCCTACTGCTCTAATTGTTGTTTAGAACAACCAAAGAATGAAAAGATTCCAAGAGGGAGGCAAGGAGAGCAAGAAGAAAATTGTCTTGTTCTTGGTGAGATGAAGAGAATGAGTATCCATACATGGGTTTATATAGAGTCCTAATGAGTATGAATTGACAAGTTTGAGGTGTTTTCAATGTAGAAAATATTCTAAAATCCTTCTTGACTTGTTCCCCATGTCCAAATAATGACATGTGCTAATTTTAGAAGTTATTAATTCATTTAAGGAGCTTCCTAGAGCAATTTGGCGAATTTCTAATTTTTTTCACGCAAAAATACTTGCACTACCACGGTAATCAGGTGCATTACCATGATAGTCATTTGAATTACTATGGTAGTCATTTGAATTACTACAGTAGTCATTTGCATTAACGCGGTAGTCTGGGTACTTTCCATTTTCTATTTTTTTATATACACGAGGCACTATCGTGGCAGCCCATACCATTAGCTCGGTAGTCCATACCATTACTGCGGTAGTCCATGTCATTACTGTGGTAAGTATAGAAAAATTTTGTGTATTGTTTTTTTTTTGTTCTAATTGGCTGAGTCTTTCATACATCCATTTGTACATGTTTTAAATTATAAATTTCATGATTTTTCTAAGGTTTGCTTTATTTAAATTATTTAAATTATTTTATTTTATTTTTACTATTCATCAAAATTTTGGAGTATTATAATAATTAAAAAATAGTCAACTTAACCAATACAACAAGAATGTGGAGAACATTCAAAAAGTTATTTTGAAGTTGAACTAATAGAATTAGGTTATGAGCTCTATGTCAAAATGCTAAGGAAGCTATGAGGAATCAATAAAAAAATTTAATTACTGCGACAATCACTTGAACTATTGCGGAAACTAAAATAAAACTAGAACAACACCTATTGCCTAGATTGAAACTATTTTGCAAATTGCACTTTGCGTCGAAATCTTTATCAATCCAACAAGTCATTGGATGCATGTGACATACTTTTGAAAGAATACACTTGAATATAATTGGTCATTGGGAGTTGGGCTTGGACAATGCCCATTGACAAGCTAAACAATTGAAAAGTTAGGCGTTGGTCCATTTTCTAAATCGGTGAAATAGGTGCAATCAACATTTAATGCTCTTCCCATGAGGCATTGTTATGTAAATATATATACAAATACACACATATATGCATGAATATATAATTAAATGTACATAAACACATAGGTTATTAGGTGCACTATGCACATGTATATTATGTGAATATATATATATATATATAAGCCTCATTATACTTGGTTAGTAGGTAAATGGAAAGAAAAATGAAAGAAAAAAAAAGACTTTTAATTGAGGAATAGATAAAGTGATTTCGAATTTAATTATAAAAAAGTGAAAATGAGAAAGAGTTACGGTGGCGCATCAAACAATATATACATACATACATGCACACACACACACATATATATATATATATATATATTGAAAAAAGGGATAAAACATAGTTTGCTTTAATAAGAAGTATGTGTTTCCAGTCCTCATGTTGAGTTGTGCAATATATGTCATTTTTATGGGATTTTATTAGTTTAATTTGCACAACCATTCATATTAAATGATTCAACCTCGATTATTTCGTTGGTGATGAATTGCAAGACAATAGAGCACATGTCGTAGTAAGTGAGAAACTTGAGTGGGGAATATTGGAAAAAGAGATAAATTTAAGTCTTGGCTAATTATCTTTACATTTATATGAAGCTAGTTTATGTACTGAATAACATTAATATTATTTGTGTCGTTATGTGTTAGGCATGAGTAATTGGTTTAGATATTGCTAATAATAATGTAATCTACATTCATGATATATAATAGTGTTGTATATAACTATTAATTATTTTATTAGTTAATTGGTAACGTGGAACGTATTTTACAAAACGGAAAAAAAAATATGATAGAAAATGATTGGTTATTTTATCGAGTGTAATCTTTTTGTGAGTATTTCTACTCTGTTCTTTATATATTACATTCTAAATATAAAATTTTGCACAAATGAGCATGTTATAACAATTGCATTATGATTTTAAATTCATCAGAAAATTATTTAAAAATGAACTATAGCTAGACTCCCCGACGTGGTTTAGTACATGAGTATCTTATGGAAGAAAGTTTATGAGACCGAATTCTTAGTACAAACAAGTATTCCATAAGGATTGTTGTAGGAAAAAATCCCACGGATTAGTGCAATTCCTCGTAGAGACAAGTACTCCATAAAATTGATTTGGAAGAAAGTTCCTAAAATCACTACATTTCTAGTATAAGCAAGTATTCCATATGATTTGAGTATTGGAGCAAGGTAAATTTTTCTATTTCAGACGTGGATGAGAGGGGAATTCTACTCTATTACTAGTAGAAGGGAAAAAGAAAACTACCTAAATATTATTGGCATGGAAGCTTCAAGCATATTTTGAGATGTATGACTATTTTAATTGCATGTTGAGTGTTTTAATATACATGTGCTTTACTTTGTTTTGAATATGGTTTTATAATGTGATGGTTTGAGCTAAATGCGTGTATAATGATAGAGTAATTGTATTTAGTAAGCTATTGTTGCTCAATCTTACTTCTTTAACATTTCATATTTGGATTTAAAAGGGAAACGAAAGCTTTGAGAATAATGCTAAACTCTTCATAATCTTGTGTGTGTGTGTGTGTGAGTTTGTGAGCATCTATAGAACAATATTTTTGAAAATATATAAATGTCATTGCTTAGTATATACCATCATTAGTGAGATGGCTTTGTACTTGGAACTTTGTATAAATGAGAACTGATGAGAAAATTGGATACTTTGTAGAATTTGTGATATTTTGAATATTGTTATTATGTTTATTAGGTTGTGATATATTGAATAAACATAGGAAACTGCCAATTTTTTGAATGAAGCAAGAGTTATGGTGTGATGAGATTTATAGAATATCATTTACGTAGTTGGACTGTGCACATGTTCTTTTGTGCTGGTCATAAGGTTATTCTACGTAATGGGACACAACAAGGGCACTCCTCAACTCAAATGTCATACCGTGAAAATTTTGACAAATTTCTGATTTAAATAATAAATTACATGAAAATTAGAATAAATTATGAATAATTACAAAAATAACTATTCCATGTAATAATAGGCGAATTGAAAATTAAACATATAAAACACCAGGTTGAAAAGTTTTGAGTAATATGAAACATCTGAAGGCTCTACTCGAGACTCTTAGAAGCCATCAGTTGTACACTAAGTTCAAAAAAGTGAATTTTGGATGAAGAGAGTCAAATTTTAGGCTATATTGTTTGTGTAAATGGCATATCAATAAACCTATGAAAGGTAGAAGCAGTCATGAGTTGGAAGCAACCCAAGATTGTCACCGAGATCAAGAGTTTCTTGGGATAGGCTAGGTGTTGTAGATAGTCGAGCTTATGACTAAATTAACCAGGAAGAGAGTCAAGGATGTTTAGGATGACCAGTGTAAGACTACTTTCTAAGAGTTGAAGAAAAGGTTCACTTCAACACCTATATCGATTACTTGATACATACATTTGGATATGTTGTGTATATTGATGCATTAAGGAATCGTTTAAGCACAATACTGATGTAGGAAAGTTAGGTTGTCGCACATGCCTCACGACAACTCTCATGAGCGAAATTACCTAACTCACAACCTTGATCTTACAATAATAGTCTTTGCCCTAAAAATTTGGAGACACTACCTATATGACAAGGAATTTAACTTATACTAAGACCATAAAGGTCTTAAGTACATTTACATCTAGAAGGAGTTGGACCTAAGGTGGAGAAATTGGATGGAGATGTTAAAGAATTATTCAAGAAAAGCAAATATAATGGCAGATACCAAGAGTAGGAAGTTCAACAAGACGAAAAAGGAAAGGAGTTAGATGTATCAATTAATTGACAGTTATGACTTGGGTGTAACAACCAGTGTTGAGCATGTAGTTCTGTACACTATGATATGTCAGCTTGATCTACTATAACAGATTTGGGAGGAGTAGAAATATGATAATTAAGCGAATAATGGTTCTAATAGAGGGTGTTAGATAGGGCAAACATAGTGACTTCAATGTTGATGCTGATAACATGTTGAGATTGGGTAGTAGAGTATGTGTAACAAAGAGCAGGCAAACCAGAAAACTAATACTAGATGAGGCACATTAAACAAAAATTTACATTTCATCCTGAAGGAGATAAAATGGATTTGTATCTTTGAAAGATTTATTAGTAGAGAGGAGTAAAGAAGTACATAGCCAAATATGTTATTAAGTGTCTAACATGTCAACAAGTGAAGTTCGAGCACTTAACACCATAGGGTTGCTACAATCTCTTTTGGATATTGGAGTGAAAGTGAGATGAATTATTGTGGACTTTTTAAGCGAGTTACCCAATAATCAAAAAGGAAAATATATTGTTTGGGTTATACTTGATCGACTAACAAAAATAGTTTATTTCCTGCTGATCCAATTTACAAACTCAGTCAATAAACTAGGAGAGCATTATGTTAGAGAAATTGTGAGGTTATATGATGCACCAAAGTCCATTGTGACTAATTGAGATTCGAGGTTCACATCCTTATGTTAGCAGAGCTTGCTATGGAAGTTGGGCATCACGTTGACTATGAACAAGATACTCCACCCTTAGATAGATAGGCAATTAGAGAGGATGAGTCAAATTTTAGAAGATATCTTGAAAGCATAAATCTTTGATTTTAAGGGCGATTAAACCAAGTAGTTGCACTTGCTCGAGTTCACCTACAATAATAGTTACTATGCAAGCATTCTAATGGTTTCATATGAGTCTATCTATGGCAGATCATCTGGATACCCATCATACTGGGTAGAGTTTGAAGATCATGTGCTTATTAGTTTAAACTTTGTTGAGGAAATACATAACCAAGTTAAGCTAATTTAGATGGGGTTGGCTATAGCTTGGAGTTGAGAAAAGAGTTATGTTGAAAAATGAAGAAGACTTTTAGAGTTCTAGGAAGGAGTCAAAGAATTTCTAACAATTAGCCCTCAAAAAGGAATTTAGAAGTTTGAACAAAAGGGTAAGTTGTCACTAAGGTTCATTGGACCGTTTGAGATCCTATGACAAGTTGGCGATTTGCATATGAGTTGGATATACTGAACAAGATGTCGTTGATACATAATATATTCATGGATCGATGTTGCGTTCATATGAGTTGAACCCCTCTCATATCATACACTAGGAGGATATAGATATGAGAGATGATGCTTCATACGAGAAAGTTGCAGTTAGCATACTGTACCACAAGGTGTTGAACTAGAGGACCAAGGACATCTCATTGGTCAAAGTCCTATAGAGATATCACATAATTGAAGAAGCAGCCTAGTATTTGGAGAGTGAGAGGCAGACCAATTACCTAAACCTCTTCATGATGAGCACATGATGGAGATGGTATTGACTCACATGAGACATAGGAAACACTCTCAAATTTTGAGGACAAAATTTTTTTTAATGGGGGTAGTTTGTGATACCATAAAAATTTGATGAATATTTGAATTAAATAATAAAATTACATGAAAATTATAATAAATATTAAATAATTTTATAAATAACTATCCCATGAAATACAAAAGGTGAATTGAAAATCAAACACATAAAACTTAGGTTGAAAAGTGTTGAGCAATATGAAACCTCAAGTTTGGATTCAGCAACCCTAAAAACAAGATCTGACACTTAAAATGTTCATTTTACCACGCAAAGGTAAAAGTGTTAGTTTAGACCAAATGAGATTTATACAAGTTCATAGTAGGGTTACATGAGCATTATGCTTGCAGACGAACAATCAAGACAATTTTTACCATTCTGGGGCAAAATGGTAATTTTGATACCTAGGGGTAAAACACTCCTTTTACATTGACTATAAATCATAGAAACTCAAAAAAAAAGTTTTCAAGTAAAAATAATCATAAATAACAAAATTAAAATTTGGATAAAAATTTGAAAAAAATAAAATAATAATCCTAACAAAAATAGTAATTGGTATAATGTATATTTAATTATTTGATAATATTATTATATTAAATTGGATTGGAACAAATGATGATTAATTAGAGGGTCTCTCACGAATTTAAATAAGATCAAGACCATGAGAACATTAATAAAAACGACGCCACTTATGACTTTTAAAAAAATAAATAAATAATTTGAATTTCAAATTCAAATTTCCTACCATAATGTTTATAATTAGATCATGAAATAAATAAATAGAAAAAATATCTTCTCCTATGAATGTAACTTACTTATATTCACAATAGTGCAAGATCTTATGCGGTCCCCCTAAGATAAGATAATTTTAGAGAATATTCTCTCAAGCTTTAAGTTTCTCCTTAGTGGAGAAAGCCTGCTTGGTTGAGTACTCTCTTAGTTCCTTTATTTTATTCAATTGGTCATCCCAAAAGAGGAGAATAACCTTGGGTTTTGCACAAAAAAAAAAAACTCCAAACCCTCATAAACTACACAAACCATAGCCACCATTCTCTTTCCCTCATACTTATACCCATTGGTTGACCCCCCTTTCTCTTATTTTGCATACCCAAAAATTAGTCATTGCACACTGTCTTGTTCTCATCTAATCACTCTAGAACATCCAAGAAGAAGGATCACAAGAAGAACCAAGAAAACGCCCCTCGAGTTTAGCAAAGTTTATGATTCCAATGTGTTATTTTCTTCGTATCTTCTCATCTCCAACCGTCATCCCTAAACCATTCAAGTCTCCACATTTCAAGTACAATGAGAATAGTTTAACACCATTCTCATGCTTGAAAATGTCTCAAAGATCAGCCAATTGCCTTTATAATGAAAATAGCTACAAAACTCCTTGAACCATAACCTTTTTCACTTAAGCCCCATGTTTTTGGCCTAAAAGAAGACCACCAATGGGATGTTCATATGGCTGTCAAAAACTTACTATGTTTACATTCACAAACTCTTCAAATCCCCCATGAACAATCAGGAAAAACTCTCGTCAAAACTGTTCCCATAGTTCAAGCAAACACCACCAAAATTGCACCAAAAATCAATGTTCAACCCTACACCTTGTGAACTCTTTGGCCAAGCGTTTCTCTTAGAATATTAAGTCCATGTTTTAAAAGTCTTCTTTGTTAAAATCGTAGCTGAAAAATTATGAAAAATGAGGAGAAAGGAGTTAAGGAACTTGATCAA
Source organism: Tinospora cordifolia (assembly GCA_030144865.1). Classification (NCBI taxonomy): domain Eukaryota; kingdom Viridiplantae; phylum Streptophyta; class Magnoliopsida; order Ranunculales; family Menispermaceae; genus Tinospora; species Tinospora cordifolia. The sequence continues at coordinate 8,411 of JAJIYU010009492.1, read as the reverse complement.
AGAGAGATCGAGGAAAGCTACACTCTAGTTTAGGGTACACATGCTTGCGCTAAGTTAAGGTGTGGTTTTTAACATGAAAACCACCCTCATTTAACATGGTTTGAGTACGAAATAGTATCCTAACACCCCACACACATGCACACATAGTTAGGTAGAGAAAAACACCAAAACATGACATTTGGGGTTTTGAGTGACAATCATCATGGCTGCAAGTGTGTAGCCATGTATTAGTGGATGAGGGCCTTAGAATAGTAAGGAAAAGGTGACAAAAAATGAAGGAAAAGATGGGGAACAAAACCTTAAAGGGGTGGCTTAGAATAACGTACTTTGTGTACATGAAAACACATGAAAGTGAGTTTCACAAGACATAGTGGGGATAATGTTGGGAATGAAAGTTTCAGCCTTTGTAACTATGGCAACCCACTCCATTAAAGTGCTGTCGCGATCGGCCCATAATACCATATATGCTACATCTACGCGTATTATACTATGTCGACCTCTTTAACCCTACATTCCACAATATCCACACAAAAAAATTTGACAGAATCTTCCCAAAAATTTTGACTTATCTCAAAGGAAAAGAAATCACCTGATAGATAGTTCAATTTTAATATTTCCTTAAACAAATATTTTCCAACACAACTTTCATAAACCATGATCCATAACACATAATTGGTTTCTAAAATTGTCATCTAGTTTACCTTTGAAAGCATACCTCAATAAGATATTACATATCTAGTAATACTTATAATTATACAAATATATAGGCTTACAAACTCTTGGACATACTCTTATAGCAATTATTGAAGAGTTGTTTACTCTTTTTGTGTTGGTCGCTTCCCTTTTTTATCTATTCCTAAAATGTTAAAAAGAATAAATGAACTATAACATGCTTAGTGAATATTCTTTGTCTCTAAAATTTAGATACATTTAAGTAAGCATGCAAGGCAATCAAATTAAATAAAACATATGTACACCTTATTTCTGGGAAACACTATGAAATATCACTTTTACTAAAAATTATACCATTAGGATTGTAGTTCATGACTTTATTATCTATCTTGTATTGAAAAAAAAGTGAAAATAACTCACCAGAATGTCGAATTTTCCACAAATGTGTGATTTTTTTTTCTTCTCTTTTTTTCCTTATTCTCTTCCTTTCTCTTATGTCTTTGGTTATACTTGTGTGCACAATAGAGTTTTTTATTTCCTCTTGCTGTTTGTTTTTTTTTTCACTCACCATCCTTTTATGTATGTACAAACCACCATCTTTATATTTATATGGATCCCTCTCCATATGATAACAATGCAATTTTCTTTTAGTTTTTTCCTTTTGTTTTAAACTTTGCTAACAAACATATTAATATACATACAATTCATCATGTCTGTTTCATTCACTAGCTCCCATCTTATATTGAAAAGAAGTGAAAATAACTTACCAAAATGTCGAATTTTCCACAAATGTGTGATTTTATTTTATTTTTTTTTCTTCTCTTTTTTTTTTCCTTCTTCTCTTCCTTTCTCTTATGTCTTTGGTTATACTTGTGTGAAAATAGATTTTATTATTTCCTTTTGCTTTTTTTTCACTCACCATCCTTTTATGTATGTACAAACCGCCATCTTTATAATTATATGGGTCCCACTCCATATGATAACCATGCAATTTTCTTTTATTTTTTCCCTTTTGTTTTAAACTTTGCTAACCAACATATTAATATACATACAATTCTTCCTTTCTTCTTCATTCACCAGCTCCTACTACACATATACATTTGTGTGTGTGTGTGTGTGTGTGATACATCTCATTATAACATTTCTTGCTTATTCTTCTTTGTACCACTTAACATTATTTTTTTAATACAACAATTGCATTTCCATCAAATAATTTAGTTTTCTTACTTCATATATGTAACATGCATTTTCAATACATGCATATAATTAACTTTACGTATATGTAAATGTAGTCAATGCACATAGATTTATTCATATACGTCTACCTTCATCTAACCAATTCAAGATTTTTAATTAAAATATGGGGTGTTACAGTAACCATGTTAAAAACACTTGGAAATCATTTGAGAGGTTTAGAATCAGGGAAAAGTGGTTGAAAAGGAAAATCTTAGGATAGGGCCTTGTAGGACAATGATATAGAGGTAATAAGTAGAAAATCTTAGAAAATGGTGCATAGTTTTATGCATCCTTTGGGGCTGATTAGTTGCAGCAACTTAAGTGTCAAAAAAATCCTTATGGTGACCCTAAAAGTACTTTGGAGACATAACCTAAATGTTAAGATAAGTCCAAAATGGTTACCCACATACAATGACAAAATTAGTTGCATTAGAATAGGGTATAGCAATGGTTTTCGTGCAAAGAATGCGTGTTGAACATGAATGAGTATTAGGAATCTTTAATTCATGTAAATAGGTCACTAGAGGTCATCTATAATGATCTTTCAAGATTGGAATCAAGTTAGTCAAGCCCTGCCTAGAACATAAGGACAATAGTGCAACGATAGTGTAGTAGGAATGGTGATCAATACATTACATCATGTCCTTGGCCATATATGGTAAACATGTAGAGAGTAAGAGTTAAAAACCCTTGAGATGTGGGACAAAACACTAAAAACATCATTGTAATTTTTTGGGATAAGTTTCAATGTGTTGGAGCTTGAAACACAAAATTTGAGGAAAAGTTAAGGACCAATATTAGGTGGAAATGAATCTTGATACTCATCTATATTATCTTGGTCTTAGATTGTAATACCCCAAAATTTTGTTGAATAATTAAATAAAATAAACCTTGAGAAAATCATAAAATCTATGATATAAAACATGTACAATCAGATATATGAAGGGGTAGGCAAACTAGAACAAAACACAAAATATTACACATAATTAACCCACTTGTTACCATGGTAATGGATTCACTACCGCGATAGTGTATTCTTGCCCTAGAAAATCAATGAACACAATTACATTCTGGTGACCATGGTGATGCCTTCTCACTACTGCAGTAATGTACATAAAACTTGCGCAAAAACAATTTGGAAAGTTTCCAAAATGACCTTACGAAGCTTCCAACGTGTGGGCAACTTCTAAAAACACAACTTACTCATATTTATGCATGGGAAGCAAGTAAAATAGAGTTTAGGAAAGGTTTTCATAATGGAAACAACCCAAAACGTCCTAAACCCTGCCAATTGAACTCTATTTAAACCCTGCTTGAGCAACCCATTCTCATCACTCAAGCAAGTACGAATTCTTTCTCTCGTTGCTCTCCCAATCTTCTTTCTTAGCATTTTCTCATTCCCTAGCTATTCTATACAACAACTAGAGTAGCAAGAAGGAGGAAAACCAGAGTTCTGCATCACAGTAGCAAGAACACACTTGTTGGGCATTCTTTTGGAGCAATTTGAGGATTCGACGAATCAAAGAAGGTATAATGACATTGTCTCAATCCCAAATACATGTTTCATAGTTTAGAAATCAAAGTAATTGGATACCAACATCATAGGAGCACAAGGGATGAGAGAAACTTACCTAGAAATCTAAGAGAGAAACTTACCTTAAAATCCAATTTTCATACTGATTATCGCGGTAGTGATCAGTATCACTGCAGTAGTGCCTTCGTCTTCCTTAGTTTTTTTGGGAATTTCAGTTTGATTACTACGGTAATGCTCTACACTTCTATTTTTCCACTTCTACGTTTCGTTTATCATGATAATCCATTCTTCTAATGTGGTACATAGAACCAAGACAATACTTAGGCTCATCTAACGTGATTTCTTTGACCATTATATGTCATATAAGGGGCCATTATGATCCAAGAATTTTAGAAACACCATGATCATAAAAAATAATGTATTGAATCTTAATCTTTAAGGTTGAAGGCTCAAAGAAGGATTGAAATAACGATCTCAGGGAAAAGAAGGAACTAAGGCTTTGAGGGGGATATGATTTCTGGGTTTTAACTTATTATTCTGATTTCAAATAATGTATGCATGTATGCTTGTTGTCTAAGATCCTATTGAATATACATGTTTTTTTTTTAGTATGTTATGTCTTGAATATACATGGTTAGTGTTGCATAATTGATGATACATTATATGTGATAACATGATTTATGCTATTGGATATAACATGCCTATGATGTTATCATGCTCACATGATGAATTACTGTTTATGTCTTAATTAAACATGTTATGGTTTAGTTCACACTTAATGAAAAACTAACAAAAAATCAAACCACATACCGACGCAATGGTATATGGGGGATTACTGTGAGTGTTCTTTGGGTGGAATAATGGTGTCTCCCTAGTTCCCAAAGAAGGAATAATGGGTGTGTCCCTAGTTCCTAGATGTTGGGTGATGGGTGTCTCCCTATATCCCTTGGAAATTGACATAGAATTGTCATAGATGTGAATATGTGGAGAGGACACCGAGGTTAGCCCTTTAGGTCTTAACGTCAACTGATAAATAAGTTATTGTTTGAATCACCTAATCTATGAAAGTGTGTGACATGTTTATTTTATTTGATTGGAATAATGATTTAAATATTTAGGATGATCCATTGGGCTCTTAAGCTCACACCTTTTACTAACATTTTAGGAAACTAAAGATCAAAGGTTGTATAGATAAATAGAGACTACTTTCGAAGTTTTATTTTCTATGTTTGTCTTAGTCGGGCATGTTGGACCTAATTTCTATCATTTTACAATTATTTTATTGAATAAGTTCAAAGATCATTGTACCCATTGAATGTTGAAACTGAATTTTTGAATAATGATAATTATTTATTCCATCTAAAGATTTCAAAGTGTTTTATGTGGAATCTATACGAGTTTACATGTCACAGGAAGTCTAATAGAGTTGGGATAGTGAAAGAAAAAGAAAAAGAAAGGGATTAAGTGACACACTGCCTCTCAGGTAGCCTATGATGATTGATTTGCACGTTACGATGACATGCTTGATTTTGATACTATTGATTTGAGGGTAGCATGGCAATTACGCCCTTTGAACTAAAAACCAAATGGTGTGGGCTATGAGGGGCAGGTGGGGTGTTACAAAGGTGGTATCAGAGCCTTATATATTAGATATACTGGGCTGTGGATGTTTACTTAGATGCTAAGCATGGAGTCAGAGGCGATAGAATTGTAAGTTGTACGCTACCTCCTATTTTTAGATTGAAATTGTTTTGAATTACAAAGCATGTTTTTTGAAAAAAAAAGTATATATATGTTTTAAATGTTTTGTTTGGATAAGAAGATTACGAGTTGAGATGATATTGGGTAAGCCTTATCTTGAGTAAAGTTAAAAATTGAAAAGGAGATGGGTTATCCCATTCAAGAAGGTCGGTTGTTAAGTAGACTTTGTCTCACCGCCCAACTAGAGGTTGTCCCACCAACTCATACAAGTGGTCAAAGTTGAAGAATACACTTAAAATTACTTTTCTATAAAAAAAAGAGGGATTATTATAATGGGCATAGTGTACTAAAGTACAAAGATGGTACCAAAGGTGGTATCAGAAGCTGATGTAGGTTGTTGGTTTGACTAAGGGACCTTTCAACCAGGAATGGAGTCCCTCGGTCTAAGGTAAGGACCATAGGGAGAGACTTGAGTGTTGCAAGGATGGCACAGTGTATCATGAATAAAACTTTTAGGACATAGGTTAGAAATTAAAAATGTGTGAAAGCGAAACACTTGTTTGGTCAGGACATGAGAGCAGGAGGATCCTATATCTCTAGTTTTTACATGGTATGATACGTGTAGGAATTCGGGGGTATGGAGGAATCTTGGACTCAAAGATTAACGGGCCATGTTTGGTGAATGATCAATGACTTTGGAAGAGCTTGTTTTCCTATGCTTGGCTTGTATGGGATGATTAAGTATAGTGGGGCTTGGGAGGCCTTAGTCATTGGGACATTTATGCAGTTGATCGGGTGTAAGATCTCTGGGTGGAAGCCTATGTCGTCAGGCAAGAGTGGTATGGGATGCTTGAACTCAAAGGCATAGATGGAAGCTTGAAAATTTTCTTAAGCTAGCATAAAATTATATGATTGAATGATTATTTGAATTCATGCTATAATTACGTCATTAATATGTATATCACTTGTTTTGTGATCATGAAACCAAAACCCTATACCCAACATCAGTAGAGGACTTTGAAAATCCTCAAACAAAACTGAGAAGAATAAGTTGATATGTTATTGAACAAATCAAGAACTTAGAGATTCTAGCATCATGATAACACGAACGAAGCAAAAACCTAAGGGAATTAACATAACAAAGGACATAAGAAAGATAGGTTGTTATCACAAGTCTGAAAAAACATTTTATATCTTGGGGATAGGAAAGATGAATTTGTAGACACGCAAATTGAATTTAATTAAGATTACAATTTTTCGTTATGATACCTTATCGAATACTAAAGTGGTTTTTAACTTGGAGATAGTGGCAAGAACCTAAGGAAATGAAATAAGGGTTGAGAAAACTAATGAGTTGGGTCAGAGGGATCGAGGACAGCTATGGCAGTAGCAGCACCTATTGGAGAAATTTTATCCCCAAAGATGTTGGCGGAGATCACTCGACAAGTGTCCGAGCAGGTTATGAGGGCTCTACCTTAGGGCAAAACCGACCACAGTCCCAAGCTTAGCTCATTGGGCCCTGTTGCCAATTGGTCCAATAACACCAAATAGAATTGTTACTGAAGACAAAGAATAGAGAAACCTATTAATAAAATTTTAGAAGTTAAGTCTAAGGACCCTTTATGGCAAGGTAGATCATATGGAAACTGATATCTAGTTTTCTAAGATAAACAAGCATTTGAATGCTTTAGGGGCAGCTGGCCCTAGACGAGTATCATTGGCAGTACATCAGTTCATTGAACCTGCTTATCATTGGTGGAAGATGATCATGAACAACCCCAAGACTAATACCTCGACTATGACACGGGAGGAGTTTAAGAAGTTGTTCTACAATAACTTCTTCTCCATGGCTACTATAAGGCAATTACAGTCAAAGTTCATAAGAGTGACCCAAAGAACTATAACGATAACTAAGTGTGAGAGAAAATTTTTTTAGGTGTCAAGGTTTGCTCTAGAGTTGGTTAGGATGAGTAGACCAAAGTAGACAAGTTTGCAGAAGGACTGCGAGTAGAGATTAGGAAGCTGATTGTTCCCTTGAGGCTAACTACATTTAAGGAGATGGTAGCTAGAACTCAATTGATCAAAAGGGACATTAACTATGAACAATCCTTAAAGAGCCAAAACAAGATGCCATAAACTATCAAAAGGCAAGGAATGGGAACAAAGCAGAATTTCTATCAGAACGATGGTAATAAGACACCTCAAACTCAGCAGAAAGTACAACTATGTCCCCAAACTCAACCCATCTAGGCTAATAGGAATAGAAGGAGCAGGCAAAAAGATAGGGGCTATGTTTTTAGTGTAATCAGAGGGCACATACAACTAAGAATTGTCCTATAAGAGCACTAACCCTAGCTCCTCAGCAGCAACGATATAACCAAAGAGGAGGACAAAATGGACATTTTCAAGCCAAGCAACAACAACAACCCTAACAAAATAATAACTAGGGGCAGAATCAGAATTAGAACCAGGGTAGTGGACGAAACTAGGCCAGAGTTTTCACTATTGTGAATATTCAAGACAACCAAGTTTATGCAATCGAAGGTACATTTCTAATGTTTAATGTTGTTGTGAAACTTTTGTTTGATTTGGGTGCTGCCAAATCTTTTCTTGTTGAACAATTAGTGGATAGGTTATAATTAGTAACAAACGCCTCGCCTATGACGTTGAATGTATCAACACCCATAAGAGCTATCGTTACCTCGAAAAGAATGTGTAGTTGTGACCTTAGATTTGGAGATAAGCTGATCTCAACTGACCTTTGTATACTTCGTTTCATGGATTTAATGTAACACTAGGAAGGACTAGTTAACCCAGTATCAGGCATAGATAGATTGTCCTAAAAGGAGGGTAAACATAACATTACCTTCAGGAGATACCCTTAGAATCAATGGCGATATGCAAAGAATACTTAGAAGCCCGACGGTACCAATGTTAAATTGCTTAAAACAGGAAGAAGATTTCAAGAAGTTCTTAGAGGAGGATGTTAAGGAACAAAAAGAAATCCAAAACTTAGTGGTGGTTTGACATTATGAAGACGTATTCCTCGATAATATACACCATAACTTCCATTAGCTAGAGAAGTGGAATTCAAGATTGAAGTTTACCCTAGAACTGATTTCATAGCCATTCTCCCTACCAGATGGCACCGGTAGAGCTAATTGAGTTAAAGTCTTAGTTGGACGAGCTTAAAAGAAATGATTCATCAGACTAAGTAAATCACCATGGGGAGCTCTAGTGTTGTTCATAAAGAAGAAAGATGAATCCA
>JAJIYU010009491.1:0-16935 GCA_030144865.1 Tinospora cordifolia | reverse complement strand
AAGTTTTGTTTATTTAATATCTTATTGCTTGTATGCATGCATGTGAAATATTTACTTTGATTTTATCATAAACTCCATTAAATAAGAATGATTAAGATATTAACCACATATTAGTGCAGCATATTTGTATTTGATCACTATGGGTATTGTCCCTATAGGGGTAGGCTCAGCATGGTGTATTCGTATTTGATCACCATCGATAAATCTCTTATTAAGATAGACTGAGTTTAGGGCCATGGACTGGTATTTTACCACTCCTATGTATGGTTTCTAATTAGTTTTGTTTAAGGTTTACTCACAAGCCAACCCCTGCTTTAGAAGTGTCCCCAGTAGTTGATAATAGGAAGGTATCACTGAAGGTTGATGTTTACTTTAAGAGGTGTCCTTGGACCACACAGGGAGATACTGAGGATTGTCCTTTGATCTTAATGAGAACCATACATAAACAATTGATTGAAATGCCTAAAAGTGTTTGCACATCGTTGTTTTAATTATTATAATGCTTGAGATGTGTTTGAGTTGATCCACTGGGCTCTTCTGAGCTCACCCCTCTCATTTTACTTTTTTCATGTTCATATTGAATCAAATGACCTAATGAACCTTAATAAAGTCTCTTGATCTAGTTTGAATCGGCCATGGGGCCAATTTTGATGTTTTCAGATTATGTATCGATTGTTTTAGCTCAATATCAATGTAATAACCAATGTGCCAACTTAAATATGGTATTACTTTTATTCATTATGGGAAAACCAGGACATTTTATTATTTAACATTTTATTTTTGTACATCATGATTAATATTATTTGATGCACACAATGATCATTAGTTAGATGTAGTTATAACTAGCATGTCTGGCCTTTAGTTAACCCTATGATTATTATTTAATGTTTATTTGTCTCCTTGCATTTATTGCACCTAAGGGCAATTCAGTAATATGGCCGTGGTTTGGTTGGGTAACTAGAGGTCAGGGTGTTACAACCTTTGAGTTCAAGTGTCTCATGCCGTTTTTGCTTAACGATGTAGGTTTCCACTCAAAGATTTATCTACACCCAAACAATTTGTAAATGCCTTGACAACTAAGGCCTCCCAAGCCCTACTATACTCAACTATCCTATATTAGATGAGCATAAGAAAACAAGATCTTTTACAATCACTGACCATTCATCAAGTATGGTTTGTCAATCTCCAAGTCTAGAATTCCTCTATAGACACAATCTTGTGTCCTGAGTAAAGAAGTGTTTCATTTTTAAATACATTTTAGTCTCTAACCTATGTTTTAAATATTTTATTATTAATCCACTGTGTCATCTCTGGCAACACCCAAGTCTCTTCCTAAGGTCTTTTGATAGACTAAGGACTAAATAATACTACTAAAAGGTTCCTCCATCAAAATTACAACCCACAGTCTATATCGTAGACACTTACCTAGTTTGTCTTCTAACTAAGCTTTGATACCAACTCTACAACACCCGACCTCGGGTCACCCAACCACATCATGGCTAAATTATGAAAATACCCTTAGGTACAATAAACATAAGAACATAAATGAACATTTAACAATAAATATAGGGTTAATCAAAGGTTAAACACGCTACTTCATTTACATCCCAAACTTTACAAAGTAATTAAAAACCAATAAATAACATTTATAAATGAAGTATCAAATAAAGTAATTTACTATTCGGGGTTAGTAAGATATCAATTGCTAAAATAAGGCCCTTTAGCTAATACATTAATTCTAAATAAAAATAAATGACAATGGAACTAAAAACATGGATATTGGCCCCACAACCATCTCAAACTAGATCAGAGACTCTATTAGGGTTTAGTAGGTCACTTGGTTCAGTATGTACCTAAAAAGAACAGAAGGAAATGTGATGCCCTCAAAGGAGCCTAGTGGATCATCTCAAGCACATCTCATACACTATAAAAATTAAAACACTAATATGCAAACACTTCCAAAATATTTAGCAATTCAAATAAGTCACTGTTTTAGGGTCGACATTAAGATCGAAGGGATTATCCTCCATATTTGCCTTCTCTTGGATGAGACATCCATCGATTCAGTGAATAGTTCAAAGACATCGCCTAAAGTGAGCATCAACCATCAAGGATACCTTTTTGAAAAGCATCGACTATCAAGGAAACTTCTAATGCATGACCATCCTATGAGTATAACCTGAACAAAACTATGTAGTGGTTATACATGGGAGTTGTACTATACCAATCCATAGCCCTAACTTAGCTTATCTTGAATTGGAGAATAATTGGTAGTGATCAAATACAAACACACCACGCTAAGCTTACTTAATAAGGATAATACCTATGATGATCAAATACGAATACACCGTGCTGGTACGCATTTGTTTCTTAGCCATCTTTGTTTGGTTGAAATTAAACCAAAAATATAATAATTGGACACAAGCATCGATTATATCAACAAATAAATAATCAATAGTTTTTTTTTATCATTTATAGCATGGTATAATATATGATTTTTAAAACCCTAGCACAGCTTTAATTGTACAATCATTCAAGCACACAAACCAGCATAAAATCAATCACAAGATTTAACAAAAATAAACTTATTTACATTAGAGTCTCAATAACTATAATTCAAAGGAGAGTTAGGAGTCATTTCCACCTGTATTCATGTTTCAAGTTCCTCAAGTTTTGCGATTTGATACTCGATCCTCTGAAGTTAACCTATCAAGTTTCAATTTTAGGTTTATATCTTATCGCATTCTCAGGTATGCATAAATCTTCCTCTGTCTTTTTTATTATTTATCGTTTAAGGGTATGAACAATGTTTTAATCACTGTTCTTACCAAATTGGTCATGCTCATATGACTCAAAGCTTGTAATGATTTTTGTTCAAGTCTTGAAGAGTCATTATCCATGACTTCTTAAGACTTGTTTTATGTGAGTTTGAGGTTCCTAATGCATAACCATGGCCATCATACACCCGATGTACCAATTTTATCATTTCATGTGACTAACCATTTAAGACTCACTTCAACACTTAGGTTACGTTCCTAAAAGTTTTCTAAGTTTATTTTAGGTGTTATGTATTGCCTATAAGGATTTATTAAGTTGTTCATAAATGGTGGTACACTGAAAGTGTGCCCTTTTTAGGGTTTTTCATACCCATTTTGTGTCCTACAAAGCTATGGGCTAAGGTCTTCATTTCTAATCACTTTTCTTCATTTTAAAACCATATCCTAATGGTTTCCAAGTTTTTTAACCTTATTGAAGGGGTTGTAATTTAGACATAATCTTTTTAATACTAAGTTACATAAAAAAAATAAAAATAAAAACTTGTTTTTAGGCATTTTTATGTTTGTGTTGCCCCCAAATCAATGTTATACCTTTAGATATTTATTTCTATCTTTTCCACACTTTTCCTCATTGTTCCCTTGTTATTCTAAGTATGTAGCTCACCATTGCAACCAACTGTGCACTTGCAACCATACTTATATGCACTAAAACATCCCTGAAACACCTAGTTTTGGGTTATATGGCTGACTTTTATCATGTCTTGTGTCCACTTTGAGAACCATTTCTCCTTTATCTTAGGTTATAATACTATGATATGCGGCACTTATTCAAACCATGTGGTTTTCACATAAAATGTCTCAAACATCATCTTTTCGATGTTTTTCACCCGCATACCCTAGAGGATTTGTGGGTAAAGTGTTGGACTATCTAGTTCAAAAAACATCAAAAGAGGGTGATTTCTATGTTGGAAATCATACTTTACCTAGGTCCCTAGTGGTGTTTCTTATGTGTGCAAAAAGGTACCTTAAACTAGAGTTTTTAAAGATTATACCTTATGATATGCCTTTTTCCTTCGCTTCTTCTTTGGATGACTTATATCCCTCCTTTACTCACTATTTTCACACGTTTTGAGGCTACAATATCAATGGTAAAACATATTAAAACTTGAAGTTAAAATACCAAGTAAACAGCATGGCCAAGAGGTGCGCAAAATATAAGTTAAACATTATTTTTTGGTCTTATTTCTGTGTGTTTTTGCATGGCTTTCAAGAAGGGTTTCACTTGGTTTTTGTAGTGGTTGTTCAAGGGTAGTTTGAAGGGTTTATAAGCGTGGAAAAACATGAATTATGCCCAGCCATGTTGAGGTATTGTGGTTGGTTTTCTTTTAAGCCAAAAGTAAAGGTTCAAGTGGGAAAAATGATTATGTTTTGAGAGTTTTGTGGCTAGTTTCATTCCATGGGTTTATTGTTGGTTTTGGACATTTTCAAGAGTAATAAGTGCTGGAAGAGATCTCATGGTAGTCAAGTTAAGGTGGTTTAATGGTGGTTGAAAAAAAAATGAGAGAAGAAGAAGAAGAAGAAAACATAAAGAATACGAGTTTTTTTTTTTTTTTCCATAGAAGATAAGAAAATCAAGTCATTGAGTGTGCCGAAAAGAAAAAAAAAGGGGGATAGTCTAGGGGCTTAAGTATGTGTCAAGGAAATGGTAGCTAGGGTTGTAAATATTCTTACCAAAATTAACTCACCACAAGATTTTTATGGGATTAGAATTTCCTATTTCATTCCCTATCTTCGGAAATGATTTCAATAACAAATTCTCTCGTTATGGTTATCCCATTATTGTGTCTTCAATTGAGAATACTTTTCATATTACCGGTTGTCACAAGTACCTCGAATTATGGTATGTATTTGAATTTGAAAATGAAATTTTAATTTTCAAATTTTTGGCAACGAATTTTAATCAATAATTTCATGGTCTTTGGCATAAATTCTATGAGACTGTAATTAAATATGTGCCACTTTAATTTTTTAGTTCTATATTGTGGACATTATTTGTTAATTAATTTAATGTACATTATATTAATCAATGATCATTATTCAAAATCATTATTAAACTATTCTCTTTAATTTTATTTTATTTTCTCTAGGTTGATCACTTGTAATTACTTCTACTCAAATATTATTTATTTCTTTATTTAATTATTAGCAAAGCAAAAGTGAGGTTAAAGTTCAAGCTTGAAACATTTTATTTTTAACATAATCTTTTAACCACCAAGCTCTTGAGTCATTCTTATGACTAAAATATTTTATTTTACTATTAATGCTTGTAAGTTTAAGTTTGAAATTTTATTTTATTTAAAACCAATCAACCTTAAATTTATAATTATTCATAAATAAATAATAATATTTAGTATTTATTTATTCATAATGTTGGGAATAATAGATATTTATGAATTTTTTATTTGATAATTTTTAAATATTCTTGAGTGTTGTAGCATTACTATCTACTAAGTCTCCAAGATACTTATTAAGTTTCAAAGATATTATAAAAAATAGATATAATATTAGGACAAGTTAATGAAAGGAACGTTAAACACCTTCGTATTACAAGTGTGGTATTGGGTGAAAAATATGTATTAGAAAATTTATTTGTTTTTTTTTTTTGGCTATACTATATGAATATTACAACTATTAAGATAAATGTTGCAGTAAAGCAAAAGTTTATTGATGCATTTTTTTAATATTTGGCATGACTGATTAGGACATCTCAATTCTATAATAATGTAAAAAATTATTGAGAATTTACATGGACATCTACTTAAGAACCAGAAGATTCTTCACTTCAGTGAATCATCATATGTTGCATGTTCTCAAGGAAGCTTATTATTAAACCATCGCTAACTAAGATTGGGACTGAATTTCCTGTGTTTTTGAAATGTATGCAAGATGATATATGTGGGTTCATTCACCCACCATATGGACTATTTGGACATTATATAGTTTTAATTGACGCATCTACAACATGGGTGCATGTGTCTCTATTATCAACTCATAACCTAGTGATTGTGAGATTGCTTACTCAAATAATACAGTTAAAAGTTTAATTTTTGAACTATTCAATCAAGAAAATACTTCTTGATAATGCTAACAAGTTTATATCTCAAACTTTTAATGATTATTGCATGGCAGTTGGGATTATTGTTGAACATCTTGTTGCTTATGTTCATACACAAAATGGTTTAACATAATCATTTATCAAATGCTTCCAACTAATAGCTAGACCATTAATTATGAGTTGATGATATGCAGCAATTCGCATACACATTAGGCCAAAGAATTATCATAAACTATTCCTTTTATAATTGTTTTATAGTCAATAGCTAAATATCTCTCATTTAATAATTTTTTAATATATAGTGTATATTCTACTTACTTGACCACAATGTACTAAAATGGATCCTGGAAGAAGGTGTAACACCCTGACTTTCAATCAGACATCGCCCGTTGAGAATAAGAATTCTACTCAAAATTTCCTTCTGTCAAAATCAAGTTCACGATAAATAGTTCTAAGATAAATATCGAAAAACACATTTTGCACAAAAACAAAAATCAAAATAACCTTTCCTTATGTTCACCGGAATTCATGTAACAAATAATGAAAAATTATTAGAGTAAATGCGACGGGAGATTAAAACATCAAAATCATCTTACACTGATTTGATCATCTGAAATCCAAAACCAAGATATATACATGTAAAATAGTGAGATTTAAATCAATGCAAAGTATATATTTGGTTCTGTTACAATTTAACATAACCAAAGTAGAACCTCTAAAGCCTCCTATCCCGGACGACCTCCCCCATGAGGTGTCCAATCAAAAGTGTGAGTCTTCTGACATAGATTGTTGTGCACTACGTCCAAATGTTCTTGAAAAATGAAATGGGAGTGAGCTCGAAAGCCTAGTGAATCATTCCTACACATCACGTGCATTATACGGACCAAAATTTAAAACATTACAAACACTTTCCAATATTAGGCGTTTCAAACATTCATTTAGTTTTAGTTGGAGTCTGAGATCGGAAGAGGGTTGAGATGCCTCTCCGTATTCTTCGTGATCTCGTCTAATCATAGAAAGTCTTAAATACCATTTAAAATTAGTCCTATTACAAATCATGATATCACAGCCTAAGAAAATGTACTTACTGCAGGTCGTACCATCTCCCAAAGACTTCGAGTTGTCGCAAGCAGCTCAAGGTTGGAAATACCTATGATCTGCCTTATAGCTAGTCAATCTCAAGTGGTGATCCCTAGGAAATGCCACCTTGATCCACTTCAGGCTCGTCGATTGCACTAGTACGTCAATTCTTAATAATCCCTCATCTTATTTTAGTTTTACAATCAAATTCAATCACACCAAGCATCACACAGTACAATAGAAATTTAATCAAACAATGCATCTTATTGAAAATGACATTTACATAAATAAATGATGAAATTTAAATGCATGTTTTCCTATTTATGCATGCCCTGGCTATTCATCTCAATCTCGTGCCTCTAATGGCCATGGAAGCCTCTTAGGAAGTAATTGGGAGGCTGCACCTAAACTCTCAGATCCAATAATTAAATAATTAAATAATCAAACGTACCAAACAATTTCAATCAATTTCTTAATAAAATTCTGACATCCTAAAACTATTCGAACAAATGTTTTGAATTTTAAATCTATATAATACGTAAGAGCAAAGAAATCACGTCCACCTGATTCCGCAAATTTTTAAGGCCACCTTGTTTTCCTTCGAGCTATTCGATACTTTAAACTTGTAAAATCTAAAAATTAACAATTAATGAAAATTTCTAAGTTCTTAGTTCATATTCAATCTCGTTCGAAACTGTTTTTAATCTTAATTAATTTCTAAAATGATTAATATTTAAATATTAATTTTAACTAAATTCATTCAGATTAAAATAAGTTTTTCAATTCTGAAAATAAAAATCATTTTAATTTATTTCTAAATCTTCAGTGTTTATTCAATTTAGTTTAAAAATATTTCTAAGCTTATTTTAAAAAAATAATACTTCTACTAATTAAAACTTTTAATCTAAAAATAAAACTCTCATAATTAATTTTCAAGTTTCTATCATTTATTCACTTCTAAATAAATTTATTTAGATTAGAAGATTAGAACTGATAAAAACACTAATTTAAATTTGGGTTCTAAAATAATTCATCTATGTTCTATAAATTTCATTTCACTTAAAATGAAACTTTTATATCTAAAATTTGAACTGAGTCTCAAATTATTAATTTATCACCTAAAAAAAAACTCTAGGTTACTCTTTTAAAATAAATTATTTATCTTTAGGTATTAAATTTAAATTATAGATTTCATAAAGTCTATGTTCTAATTAAATTATTTTATCTTAAGATTTTTTCTTAAATAACTTAATTAATTTCTAATTGAATAAAAAGAATTCTAATATTTATTATTTGCATCTAACTTCCAAATACAGTTTTAACTTTCTAATCTTCAAATTTTTTAAACCTCGATAAACTTCGATATTCATATTTTTTCTATTTATTCAAAAATTCACATGGATCAAAATACTAGTTCTAATATAAAAAAAAAATTTAATAAAACTTCAAATTTTATATTTTTAACTACTGAAAGTTTAAATTTCCTAATTTCGTTCTTCACATTCTAAAATCAACTAAAGACAAATTTCACACTATCTAATATTAAAATTCAAATTTAAAAATTTTATACCTTTCAAATCGTTCTTCGTCACGCGAACAAGCCAACGACGAAAATTCCTTTATTGTAGATGGCTCTTCGCGCAGATTGCAACTGCTGCAATTTTATTCATCGCGCGAATACAACAGTAGTGCATCAGCTAGTTGAAACGCACAACCACAATCACATTCAACCTCTTTCATTCATCCAAAAACCCAACACCTTCCCTTCACAGCCAGTAAACTTCAATCTTTTAGATTTGGTTCTTCTTTCTTCTTTTTCACTTCAATCCGACCCTAAATCAAGCACACACACGCCTGTTGAAGCAAGCTTCTATTTGTCTTCAATCCATGAACGCACCAGCAGCATACACATAGCTGCTGGTTCGTTGCTCTTTGTGCGACAACACCACCAGATTTCTTCTTCATAGTTTTACAACAACAAAAAACCCCATATCCAAAATGATTTTCACGCCCAAACGAGCTGTTCATCTTCTTCCTTTCTTCGTTCTTCATTTCAGCCTAACGCAGCTCCGTCCTTCATTTTTCTTCTCTGTTTCTTTTTTCTTTTTTTCTTTTCACGGACTTGCAACTTCGATCCTCTTTTTCATGCTCCAAATCGCATCAACAAAACGCACCATGCACCAGCAAACCAGATTTCTCCTCGTTCTTTGCCTCATCATATTTCACACACTAGCAACAATGCAATGCATCAACAGAATAAAAAACCCCAAATCATCTTGCTTCTTCTTTAGATTCGAACCCCCTTTTTCCCATCATTTTCAGCTCACTCTCTTTCCTTGTTCTTCATTCCTCTTCTTCATTCGATCATCACAACCAAAACCAATAATCAAAATCCCAAATCGCATCATACACAAACCGAAAATCCCAAATCCAATCCCCAATTTCTTTGTTTTTCTCGTTCAGTTGTTCGCCCAAAACCAGAGCACCCAAAATTCTGGTTCTTTCTTTTCTTCATTCTTCATTTTCCTTCTTCCATTTTCAACCCAAACCTCAAACATTTCCAGATTTTTTTGTTCATGCATCTTCGTCACGACCCTTTGTTTGATCGTCATCCGCAAATCACCAAAATTTTCAATCCCAAAAATTTCGTTCTTCATCACGAAATTTCTAGTTCTTTTCGTGATGTTTCCAGATTTTCTTCTCTTTTTTTTTTCAAAAACATAGCATTTTTTTTTCAATTTTCATTCATTTTTTTCTTTCATGAAATACTTGATATATTTTTCAAATTAAAATTTAATTAATTTATTTATTTATTTATTTATTTTGATTAATTTATTTTATAGTTTCTTGTCAACGCGTTTGCAAGCATCATAATGTTTTCAATTATTATTACTTTTTCAAACTATAGTATATATCAATATTTAAATAAAACATTATTTCAATTCATTTATTATCATTATTATTATTATTTTCTAAAGTGTCATAAATTCTAAAATTCATATATTCATTTATTTTATTTCGTAAAAACTACTATTTATTGTATATTTTTATTTTATTTTAAATTTTTATTTTTTTACGAAATAATATTTTATTTTATATTCACTCACGACGCATACGCCTTCAAAAAATTTTGAGGTGTTACAAAAGGTTAGGTATATATTTATTAGATATGAATCTTCATCAATAATTAAGTATCTTGAACTAATTATTAAAAAGAATAAACAACTGGAAAAAAAATTGGAATAGTTCATATCTTACTTTGATCCTTGAACAAAGTAATACAAATAAGAAGTATAAAGGATAATTTATTTAAAAAATATTATAAATAAATTGTCCGATGCGTTAACTGACCTTAAAAGAGTGACAACATTGCATATACTAGCTGTTAATGTTCCAACTCATATTAAAATACTCGAAGGACAATCTGTTGCAAATGAATCTAAGGTTCGCCTAAAGCCTGCTAGATCAATTTGATTAAAAAAATCTTCAAAAAAGAAAATGAGCAACTAATAAGAGTGTCCAAATGAAGGAGGTAGGTATTCTTAAAGTGATCATTGACATAACTAATAATAAAACTCCATAAGAGGTGTATATACCTAAAATAATAAAGAAATTTTAATTAGTTATGTTACCACAAGAATAAGATGAAACTAAAAAGAAAAAGTTATTGATGCTATATTTATGTGGAAAGTAATGCTTGATGTCATGAATGAAAGTAAGGATCTTGAACCTAAATTTGTTGAAAAATGTCATGAAATATATGACTGGCAAGAATAAAAAAAAATACAATCCAAACAGAGTTAGACTCATTTTTTTAGTACAAACACCTAAAGATGTGACCTCTATAGGGTATAAATGGATTTTTATGTAAAAATGGAATAAGAATAATGAAGTCTTAAGATGTTAAACATAACTTGTTATATAAGGTGTTTAATGAGGATTGAGTATTGATTATAAGGAGGTTATTCTTCTATGGTGGATGCAATTTCATTTAGATAATTTATTAGTTGAGGTGTCCAAGAAAAATATGAAATATGTCTAATAGATGTAGTCACAATCTACTTATATTGATCTCCTGATAGTGATATTTATTTGAAAATGACAGAAGAATTTCAGATGTTTGGAATATCTAACTCAAGTGAAATTAATATTCATCAATCAACTGATATAGAAAAGATCTTGAAATGATTTTACATGGATAAAGTTCATCTATTAAGTATCCAATGGTTCTTCATTCACTTGATGTGATGAAAAATCCTTGTCGACATCAAGAAGATGATGACGAACTATTTAGTCTTAAAATATACTATTTTAGTGCAATTGATGTATTAATGTATCTTACTAACAATATAAGGCTTGACATAATATTTTTTTGCAAATTTGTTAGCAAAGTACAACTTTTTACCTTTAAGAAGCCTTTAGAATGGAGTTAAATATATATTTGAATATCGCTAAGGCACAATTCATATGAGTCTATTATTTAAATGAATATCGAGAACATTTAGTTAATTATGCAAATGCAGGATAATTATCTTATCCTCAAAAACCAAGATCTCAGACATGTTGTCTATTCACATATGTTAAACCACTATATCTTGGAGGTCTACCAAACAAACATTAAATGTTATGTAACAAATTATAGTGAAATATTAGCAATTAATGAAACAAGTCGAGAATATGTTTTGTAAGATCATTGACTTAACATGTTGAGGAGACTTGTGGTCTATATTAGAAAAATGATATTCTAATAATATTATATGAAGATAACAATGCTTATATCATATAACTAAAAAAAGGATACATAAAAGAAAATAGAATAAAATATATTTTGTTAAAAGTCTTCTTCACATATTGAAAAATGATATAAATTGACAGTGAATCAAAATTAATCAAAATATGACAAAAGTTTCCAACTATATAAATTAAGAGAAAATCTAGCCCTTTGGCCTACACCAAAATTGAATGGTGATATTAAAGTTTAATAAATTTGTTCAAGTGATAATTTAGCAAATATGTTTACAAAAGCTTTATCAATTACAATATTTGAAAAGTTTGTCTATATTATTGGAATGATATCATCAACAAAGAGATTAAATATAAGTACAATACTCTTTTTTTCTTAACCAAAATTTTATCTCATTGGATTTTTCCAATAAGGTTTTTAATAAGGTAATTTTTCTACAAATAAAAAAAAAATTTTCTAGTTTTTCACTAAATTTTTTTTTCACTGCTTTATTTCTTAATAAAGTTTTAACGAGACAAATTTGTTATAATATGGACGTCTAAAGGAGAGTATTATAATAATTAAATAGTAAATCTTTATAACTCTCATAATTTATATATTTTATAACTTTCAAACTTTTCATTCCTAAAGTACAAATGAACGACCATTTATATTCTAAAATTTATTTTTAATTACTCTCATATTTATTTTTATCTTAAAACTATTATGACCTATATATTTTGTATCTTTATAGATAGTAGATAAGATATGGTTAATCATACGAAAGCTTACAAAAAAAAAATTCTTTCTTTTGATTTTGTTTTCTTTTTTTTTTTTCGTTACATTAGAATAGTGGCACTAAGGCCTCAAAAAGCAGACGAAAGCAGCATTAGCCATAAGCATTAGCCTAATTCTGGGAGGAGGTTCCACTACACAATCATTGGAGCCAGTCGAAGCAATGCCAAGATTAGTCATGAAATTAGCATACTAATTACCTTCCCTGTAGACATGTTGTATTATGATCTCCCACTCTTGTTGAAGGAGTGATTCAATGTCTTTGATAATCCCATATAGAGGATGAAATTCCCTTTGGCTAGCATTTAACAGTGATAATACCACTTTAGAGTCAGTTTCTAGAATTACCTTGAGAAAACCTCTTTCCCAAGCAATGAGAAGACCCTGCTTGATGCCCCTTAATTCAGCCACCGTTTTTTAGCATATGCCAATGTTGCCAGGGAAGCCAACTATCCATTCTCCATAGTGGTTACGAAGGAGGACCCCATATGCTGTTATACTTGGTTTGCCTTCAGCAGCTTCGTCAGTGTTCACCTTTATCCAACCATAAGGTGGGGCAAGCCAGGCAACCCAACGTTGCTTGGAGACGGCTTTGCAACCCTCTTCCCTATCAAACGCCATGCAAAGGTCATCCGCAAGGGTTTTACACTGGAACCTAAGTCTCGATAGAGAGTCGCGATTTCCCTGGATCAAGTTTTTATTTCTAGACTTCCAAATAGTCCAGAAAGCAGCTAGAAATTGGATGCACCACAACCGGGCAGTATGCGATGAGGCCCAGTTCCTAGTATCAACTTCCACCCAACTGTACAGGGGGATATAGAATAAGCAATTAGGAAGGGTTTCTTTAAAGAGGTTGGTCCAAATCCTTTTAGATTCTTGGCAATCCCAAATAGCATGAAGGATGTTTTCAGTCCCTCCAGAACATCGTTTGCAAATAGGCGACTGTGATAATCCTCGAGCAAACCAAACTTCTTCAGTTAGAATCCTGTTGTAAGAAGTGAGCAATAAGAACCATTTGATTTTTGAGGAACCAAGAGGCTCCAGATCCAATTCCACTGGTTTGGGTCAAAATCAGTCCAAATCTGAGCTGCGAGGGAATAAGCTATCGGACTGTGAAAGTGCCACTAGCTGAGAGTTTCTAAATGAGTTTGTCTCCATTATCCTGGTAAGGAATTTGCACCCCAAGCACAAGATTTCTAATTAGTTCAGGGGGTGGCTCTGCGAAGTTCTAAAAGCTCCATCTTCTATTTTCGTCTAAGGCATCACTAATTTTCAGATTGATATCAGCTGTAGTTCGAGCAGAGGGGATCAACTGAGATAAGGGCTAGTTCGTGCACCAAATATCTTGCAAGAAGGAAATGTTTTGTCCATTAGAGACTCGCCATTTTAAACCTTTCTTCAACAGTTTCATTCCTCTTAAGACACTCTGCCACCCAACTGATGCTGAGGAGGTGCGTTTTAGATCGAGCATTGATTGATGTTTCACATTTGTTTGAAGAAATAGGCGGACCCACAGAGTGTTCTTGTTTTGAAGCACTTGCCATACGAGTTTGGAAAGGAAAGCTTCACTAATCCAACTGTTCCTGTAGATACCCATACCCCTGCCTCTTTCAGCATGCACATCCTGTCCCAATTAACCAAACGAATTTTGCTGCAATCTGAGGAAGTGCTCCATATAAAATTTGTATTTAATCTGTCAATCTTTCTGCGTATGTACTTAGGCATTTGCAATCCCTGTAGCAGATAAGATGCCATAGGTATGGCTGTTGACTTTACTTGTTCTATCCATCCCGGTGTATAGAACAACTTGGCCTTCCAACCAACCATTCGATGTTGAATATGATCTAATAAAGGTTGAAAGACTTCCCTTCTGTGGCTGGAGTTCGAGAGAGGAAATCCCGGGTATCTTCCAATATTTTCAGTCAAATGTATACCCAACACGCTGCTAATTTTTCGCGCTTTCCTACGGGAAACGTTACTTGAAACCACCATCTTGGATTTTGCAACGTTGATTTTTTGCCTAGATTGGTTACAAAACGTCCCTAGAGTTCGAAGAAGATTACGACTTTGACCAGTTGAAGCTTTGGCAAAGATTATTAAGTCATCAGCAAAGAATAGATGCAAAAGTCTAGTTCCCTTTTTGTTCAATTGAATAGGCTGCCACCTCTTCATAGAAATTTTCGTAAGGATAAGATGCGATAGACATTCCATACATAGCACGAATAGGTAGGGTGATAATGGGTTTCCTTGGCGAATACTTCTTGAGGGTTTGAACTCAGGCATGGTTTCGCCATTCCAAAGAACTGTCATTACTGGAGAAGAAACACAAAACATTATAAGTTTTATAAGGTTATCAGGAAATTGAAAATACCTTAGAGTTTGATGCAAGAATCCCCAAGAAATTCTGTCATAAGCTTTCTCCAAATCAACTTTGATGGCCATGAACCCCTGTTTCCCTCTCTTCCTTTTCATGACGTGAATGGCTTCCTGTGCTACCATGATGCTATCAATTGTTCTTCTTCTTGGGATAAAGCTATGTTGGTATTATCCTATAAGCTTTCCAAGGAGAGGACGCATCCGATTAACAATAGTTTTGGTCAGTATCTTGTGGATAACATTGCAAAGACTTATCATCCGAAATTAGTTGACGTTAGCGATCGATTCGGTCTTAGGAATCAGCACAATGTAAGTCTTATTCATTTTTTTCCTCAAATAATCCTTCCTTCCATGTTTGCATAATGCATTTAATTATATCAAGACCTCCTATTCCCCAATTATGTTGATAAATCCTACAGGGAAGCCATCTGGGCTTGGGGCCTTCCAAGGTTGCATAGAGAAATTTGCAGCTTGAATCTCTCCTTCAATGATTTGCTTCAGGATGAAGAAAATTACCTACTTCGTGGTTATCTTCTCTACTCGCAGAAATTTGCTCGCGGGTGAAAAGGTCTCTAAAGTATTCCCCAACATGATTTCTTATTTTCTCCTCTTCATGAAACCATGTATTGTTAATTTTTAATGCCCAGATACGATTGATGGCTCTTCTGTGCAACGTATAGGTGTGAAAAAACTTCGTATTGAGATTGCCCTCCTTAAGCCATTTTATTCTGAACTTCTGATGCCACAATAGTTCAACCTGATGTAATGTGATATTTAATTCCCTGATCAATTGTGCTTCCAGTTGATTGAGACATCTATTCTCTTGATAGTGGGGTCTCCTCTGGATTTCCTTAATCCTAGTCTTTAGATCTCTTTTCCTTTTGTAAATATTTCCAAAAATATTTTTGTTCCATTCCCTTAATTTAGGTGCTAAATTTGCAAGCTTGTCATATAAATTCCTATTCCCATCCCTCCAATATTGTTGAAGCATTTCTTTGAAATTCTCATGCTTGTGCCATGCTGCTTCAAAGCGAAAAGGGCGATTGGATGGATTTGTCGCCCGATTGGGAAGGGTTTGAAGCATGATAGGGCAATGATCCAAATAAATCTAGGTAGATGGTGAATACTGGCATCAGGAAACCGAGTTCTCCAGTCTGTGGAACACATCCCTCTATCTAAACATTCTTTTATTAGTTGCATCCCTGAGCGCATATTCGTCCATGTATATTTCTGTCCCACAAATCCCAGATTCATTAAATTACATTCTTTTATCATGCGTGTTAAAGTATTCTACTTTTCTAGCAAAAAATCTACCTCCAATTTTTTCATCTTCCCCAGTGATGTCATTGAAATCTCCCATAATAATCCATGGTACATCAAATTGTTTTGCCTTTTCTATGAGTGTGTCCTCCTGTTGCCTTCTAATGAGCCAGTTGGGATTTGCATAAATGGTAATTAGAAGATATTTGTATCCATTAGGTTCGGTAATTTCAAAGTCTAACGACCACTTAACTGGGAGGTTCACTGTGTTGTTGTTCCATAAGAAGAGCATCCCTCCACTTAGTCTCTGCGAGGGCACTTCAAATTTCGATACCTTTGGGTTCTGTTCAAGATAAGGGATTTGAGGTTCTATAGTTCTTGTTTCTAGACAACTTAATATATCAGGTTTTACAGAAAACCAAAGCTCCTTTGCATGAATTATGATTCTGGAGCTGGCAGCTCCTCTTCTATTCCATGTAACTACTATCATCTTTTGATTTTGTTTTCATTTGAGTTAGTTCAATTTTCAGGATTGTTTTATAAAAGTTTTCATAATTCTTTTAATAAAAAAATCAAATTTAGCGATCGTTCTTTCTAACGATTTCTGATGTGCGCGTGCGACCGGCCTAAATAGTAATCAGTTTAGAGTTGGAAGCGACATGGCGTGCAAATGCGGAGGAGAATCGGTGAAAGTTGGTGTGGGAGTGATACTTTTTAAACCCAGCAACAATGAAAGCTTAGGTGAAAATGGAATTACGTTGCTGGGGAGGCGACGCTCCTCCATCGGCCACTCCACCTTCGCCGTCCCT
>JAJIYU010009490.1:0-16949 GCA_030144865.1 Tinospora cordifolia | reverse complement strand
AAAAGTTTCTCTCAATTTTCTCAATTTTATATTATTTATTGAAAAAAATGAGAATAATGGGAAAAAATACAAATTGGAGGAGAAAATATGTGGAATTATAGGAAAAATGTGATCTCTTAAGAGAAATAATTTTTGGAATTGATTACTGAATTTTTGAAATAATTATGAAATTTTTAGATAAATTAATAAAAATTTTAGGAGAAAAATGTAATTTTTGATGGATTATTCAATTTTTTGAGAAAATAATTGTACAAATGGTAGGAATGGTGTATAATTGGAGATTTTGATGAGAAATGGTAAATTAAATGATTTTTAATAATTAAAAAATGTAAAAAATTGGATTTATATATATATATATATATATATGTGTGTGTGTGTGTGAATGAAGGAATTGGAAAAATAACAAAAAAAGGGTATATAGACCTGGGCAGCCCA
Source organism: Tinospora cordifolia (assembly GCA_030144865.1). Taxonomy (NCBI): domain Eukaryota; kingdom Viridiplantae; phylum Streptophyta; class Magnoliopsida; order Ranunculales; family Menispermaceae; genus Tinospora; species Tinospora cordifolia. Next base: position 16,514 of record JAJIYU010009490.1, on the reverse strand, counting down.
AGCACTCGACCTAGACTGCCCAAGCCCATTTTGGGCGGGCCGCACAGGGCACGAGCCAAATGGCCTGTGTAGGCCAAGCCCACGCACGGACCACTCGGTCTGTGTGGGCTGGGTTGGTGTGGGCCGGGTTGGTGTTGGGTTGGCCCACGAGCATGGCGGCCCAGCGACCCCTTCTTCTTCCCCCCTCTTTTCTTCTTGGTTTTCTTCTTTATTTGGCAAGAAACCAGCAACTGGAATCCATTTTTGGCCCCCGAATTTTCTCACTTCGGTAGCTCCGCCGGGCAGAGCTCAGGCAGTGGACGTTTGTGCACCTCGCCGACAACTCAACGAGCCACGTGGTGAAGTATTGCCATGCAAGAAGACCCCCCAAACCATGCAACAAAACCACCATTGTTACTGTTATTTCCATGTTTGAGAGACCACTTTAACCCCTTCGTTCTCCCTCGTCTCTGAGCCAAACCGAGCAAGAGACCATTCGTTGGAAAGCCCTCACACTCCTCTTGAAGTCCCTACAAGGCTCGGCCACCATTGCACAACTAGTAGAGGCAGAACCAGCCAAGAAATTTAAAAAATATATCAAATCTAAAAATTTTTACATAAATCCAACGGTTGAATTGATCACAGAAAATTTGAAAAATTTACTGAGCAGATAGCAAGAAAAACCTAGAAATTCCTGTGATTTAGCTGAATATTCTGAAAGTAAATTGAATGACCAAACCTCAGTGTTATGAGCTTCAATTTGGTGGAGAGATTGCTAAGTATGTTTAGAATATGCATACCAAATTTCACAATATTTTGATATGAATAACTAGGTCAAATTAGGCAAACAGTCACTGCCTATCATAAGAAATCTAAGAACATACAAACCCTGATATGTCAATTAAAAACACTATGAAATGGAGTCCTAAAATCGTGATTTAAAATTCTGGGGAAGGTTTAAGGAGTCTAGAATAGATCTGCAAAATTTAGCATGGATCCGATGTACGGATTACCCGCACAAAAATCGGGAAGCTCAACTGCGCAAGAGAGCAAAGAACCTAAAACTTAGCTAAGTGTTGGAATTTTGGGATTTTGACCCAATTTTGATCCAAATGGCCAATGTTGACCCAATTTGGGCACTAATTGACCAAAAATGACTAGGATAACCACATTGAGCAGGTTTGACCGATTGACCAAAACGGCTTGGGTCGATCAAAACTGAGTAGGGATAGTGAGATTAGAGATTAAGCCACTGCATGAATAGAACTGATATTAAGTTTAATTGATGCATATTCGAGAGAGTACTATGGGACTTGGTCGGTTGTCGACGGGACATCGGTGTGCAAGACCTGAGGTGAGTAGTCTGATTTACATGCTTCTCATGACTTTTATTCATTACATAAAACTTGTATGAAATAACATGATTTAAATAGTTTCGAAAGATTTAGATACATCTTATTGGTTTTGAGATTGGTAGATGTACATTGCTAGTGAGACTATAGGCTCGAGGGTCGAGCATTGGGGTCAGAATACTTAATGTGATTGTGATAGGTTCGAGGTCCGAACGCTAGGGGTTAGGGCATGTGATCAGTGCGCCTAGCTCACGAACCCGCTCGAGTCATGGGACTCGAGGATCGAGTGAGGGGTTAGGGTATTCGCGGGGTACGCCTAGCTCACGACCCACTCGAGTGGCCAGTACGCCTGACTCAGGACTCGCTCGAGCAATGACCATAGGTTGGGTTTGTCGAGTTAACCTAGCCTGGATATGTTTTTCTTATTGGCATGGATTTGAGATGTTTTCTGAAACTGATGCACTGTTTATAAATGTTTTCATACTATGCCATGTTCTTGAATGCCATAATATTTTTACTGTTCATGCATACATGCATTGTTTTAGAGTATTGGTTATGGTTGACATGTTGATCTTTCTACTCACTGAGCCACGTGAATTTTGAGCCACGTGGATTTTGAGCTTACTACTTTATCACTATTTCAGGTTCTTCAGTGGCTGATAAAGGAAAATGCATGGTAGTCGCCTAACTCCCTGACGACTCCTGCCCCCTTTTTTAGGCCTTTTGAATTATAGGTTGGTCACTCCTTGTTGGTGTATAAGTGGTCATTTATATAATTTGGATAAAACTAATATGTAATGAAATGTTTCCGCTTGTATGTTGCTTACTTTTGCTTTTAAGTGTTTCAATTGTTCTGATATCGTCTGTTGTCTGAGATTGGAAATGGCTTAACAGTGGTTGGGCAAACTCGACATGGTGAGCGAGTTCGTCGGGCCACTATGCTGGTTGGGCCACCCTTGACTTAGAGAAAGGGTCCCGACAATATATATATATATATATATATATATATATATTATATATGTTATTAGTAAAAGAGAGAAGTAGATTTTACTATATAAAAAAAATTATATTTAAGTGAACATATCAATATAAACTAAAGATAGAAAGCTCTACAGGGCCGTCAAATTTGGAGGCCCAAGGAAGTTGCCCCTTAAGCTTAAGCCCCTCATGGTCGGCTCTAGTTAAAGATAATTAATAAAAGGAAAAAATATTTTTATATAATATTTTAAAATATATTACAATAGTATCAAGTATTTCAACTTTATATACGTATTAAAATATTAATTACAAAAATAACAGAAAGAGCAAAATAGTCTGACAGGCAACAATAATAGTTCGGTCAACAGCAAGGAAATTTAATTTTGCCTCAAACTTTTTCAAAAATCAAAATTAATTCGAAGAGTTCAAGAAATTTAAGAGAAGTTTTGTAAAAATTTATCGACTTATAAAAGCTTAAAAAATTCTACGTAAATACAAAAATATGCATAAATTCTATTACAAATGATGAAAACAAATATAAATCAATATATATTAAATATAAAAGTATAAATTTAACATTAACAAGATTTAGTGTTTGTTGTACATGTTAAGAATTATATTTTTTTTACTTGTGTATTGCATAAATTTCACTAAAATCTTCATTTTTTTCATGAATTCCATTGAAATACTCGAATTTTTGTAATTTTTTTACAAAGAGACTCTGGTTCAATAGCTAGAAAATCCGAATTATTTCGTTGAATTTTGTCAAAATTCGACGAATTTTCATTCCATGGTCGACAAGTGATCAGCAATAATCCGGCAGGCAATAGTTCAGCCAACAAACAGCAACAATCTGACAAACACTAGTCTGGCTAGCAACAGTTCAGTAAGCAACACTCCAACGAGTAACACTTCGGTGAACAACACTCTGGTGAGCAACACTCTAGCGACAGACAATAGTTTTTTTTTTTTTTTTTACAAGATTTGGTTTTAATAGTTCAGCGAACAATACTCTGGCGCTATGAGCAATGGAACAGGAAACCGAGAAAAAAAAGGTTAAAAAAATTGTATATTATTCATATATTATTCATATACAAATGATATACCACACACATATATATAATTAATATTCATATATTATTTGTATATTATTCTTATATAATATGTATATTATGCATATATAGTATATTATTCAAATATAATATATATATATATTATATGTATACAATATACCTTCTCTGCGCAGTTGGCTTGACACCTCATCGTCGTCGTCGTTGCTTTCCTCATTGCTATTGTTGTTGCTCACAGTTGAAGCCACCAGTATTTATAGCAACTTGTTGTTATTCTTCTGTTACCACAGCCGCCAGAAAAGTTCAAGGGACTCCACCATTGTTGCTACAACTGCTGAATCATGGAAGCAGATTTGTTTGAAGAAGAAGAAGAAGAAATCGCACGCCTAGTGAAGATTTTGCTTTGTGTTGTTGGTTCGATGCCTCACCATTGTCGTCATAGCTCGACTCACAACTGTCATTGCTGCTCGCTGTCGAAGCCACCAATATTTATAGCAACTCACTGATATTCTTGTTTTTGTTCTTCTTCTGTTACCATGACTGTTACAAGGTTCTTCGTTGGCTTTCTGACAAATTTCTTCGTCTTGTTGTTGGCAAGCTTGTGTTGCGATGAAAAGACGAAGAAAACGAAGATCTGGAGGTCGCAGATCTACAACTTTCCAACAATCTTCTGGAGATCTAGAGGTTGTGACATGGAGAAACGAAGGTCGCAAATCTACAACTGTCCGACGATCTCTTGGATATCTAGAGGTTGCAACATGCAAAGGAAATCTAGAGGTTGTAGCATGCAAAAATAGTTGTCGTTAGTGATTTGGAGGTTGCAGATCTTGACAGAGGAGAAGGGGATGGAGAGGAAGACGAAGAAGACAAAGATAGAGAAGAATGGATTTGATGGAGTGGATTGACAAGGAAGAAGGTACTGCTACAACACCCAGATTTGTTCACCCAAATCTGCTGGATCAAGCAATTCGATTAACAATTGTAGTATCTCCCGGTGTCCCACCTCGTGAAGCAGAACAATGCTAGAACAAGAGAGATAGAATGACATCGTCTCCCTCCTCCACTATTGTTGTTGTTGAGATCTTTGCAAAAATCTAAAATTGGTAAAAGTGATATTATTTTTTAAAAAGGGATAAGACTAAAAGTTTTTAAAAAAGTAAAAATATTTTTGATAATATTTATAAAAATTTGACATTTTTCGTAATTTCCTCCTAATGAAATGTAACTACATGTAAATTATATGTCAAATCAACCTTAGATAAGAGCATAGCACCAGGGAAGTTCATTCATATAACCAACCTCATATTGTTGAGAAGAGTCCAAATCGAAGTCATTTTATTGCATCTTACGGAACAAAATTCCTAGATCACATTTACAATATATACAAAAAAAAAAAAACTGCGTACATTTAACTGAAAAAGTGTACTAAAACTAAACTAGACCCACAAAGAAGTGTGAAATTATGCACATGCATGTGCTTTGATCATACGTTTGTCTCGTGGCTAATTAAATATATGCTGTAAAATGAATTAATGCAAACTTGTTAGATTCATATGCCATAGATGATTTACCCACATGCCCCTTTGTTATTTAAGATTGAAAAAAGAGTTCAGCTCTTGATTTTGACCCCCGTCAAGTCCCATTGATCCCAGAGGCTAGAGTTAGCCCAAACGCCTTTTCCAGAAGAATCGATCTTGCCCAAATTAAAAAATATACATATATATATATATAGACACACACAAAGGGATAACTCTTGGATGCCAAAGAAACCAAATTATATATATATATACACAAAATTGTGAATTGTAGAAAGATTTAAGAAGGGAGAAGCATTATTTTACAATCTGCCAGCAGTGCCAAAGGAAGGTAGATGATCATAGCACAAAGTCGAAAAGCTTTGATAAGAAAGGAGCAACTCAGGTCAGGTAAGACACCCAACATCGAGGACTCATAGAATTGATTCCAACTGTCGTAGTTCTGGGTCCACACTACTCTCAGCTAATTCTACTTCATCTGGGTTCCTATAAGCATCCGCTATTTCCTTCCCTTTATCCAGCACAGCTGAAGGAACTGTTTTGAGGACACTGTAAAAGAAGGGTAATTCTTCTAGTGACAATTTAACTAATTCTGTTTTCATTTTTACTTTGATAATATATACTAATGTTTGCAACAATAAAATTTTCAAATTATTTAATGTTACCTCTTCAATGCGCCAATAGCAATTCCAATCTTTGACTTCATCGACTCAACTGATGCCTCAGGGTCATTCCTCGATGCATGGAGAAGCAATGAATCAAGATCCTCCAAGGCTCTATAAATGATTAAAAGTTTCTCACTATTAGAAACTTTTAGTGTTTTTTTTATTCAATGCAAGCTCTTATGAATGCTCCTATGAATGTGTGTGAAATGGACCCAACTAGAGTTCATTTGTGAGACGTGTAGACTGTCATGCTGAAAAAAACTCAGCAGTTTTCAATCATTAGTAAGTATGAAATCCTTTAATTGGTATTATAGGCAAGCTTTTGCTCACTTGATTCGTCTTAGACCCCTTGTTGTCAGGACTTCACCTGACTAATTTGGAGTTGGCCTAGGAAGGAACCAATAACCGGCAAAGGTCTTCATCACAAAATGTTGCTCTATACACAGGAGAGTCTTGAAGACACAGCCTTGCTTAAAGGAAACAAGCTTTGTACCACTTGAACCACACCATGGTCCTGTTGTTCTCTTTATGATAGTGACAGTGGCAAGAAGAGGGAAGTTGCAGGGAAAAAGTATTCAATATACGCAAGGCTCATTTTCATTGATGATTATCAAAATGGAAGTTATAGCCAGCCATAAAATTTACTAGATGAAATAAATGTTCTATTTTAAAAGACTTTTCTATACAAGTGGCTGCAAAAAATGATGACGTTTGCATAAAGCTATGCTTTTACTAAACCGACAGAGCATGAAAGCTGCGAACTGAGTCTATATTTCTATCCCAGCATAATAATTGAATTAATGATATCAAAATTGCTTCAAAATGGTAGATCAATAAAGTCAGTTTACTTGCATTCAAATATTAGCCCATAGGAGATATTAATAAATGCTAAGATGAAAATAAAAACCATGTGCCAGATGATATCAATGGCGATGATAAACATGGATACCTGAGACATTGATCAACATTGTCGAAAGCAGCTTTACCATTGCCATCATCGGATGCATACTGTGCTACCTGTGAGACCAAAGAGAATTTCAACCCATAGAATTAATTCATCCACAAACTGCAGCTGCCTGTAAGTTGTTGGCATAATTGACATGAATGTGATGCAGCATTTCACCTATATAGAGATACTAGTACACTCCACTTTGACATAGCCTGTTGATCATACTGGCAATGAGAACAAAAGCAACGATGCCGACAATGACAATGGTGATAATCAAAGAGCCTATTTCACCGACTTGATTGTTAATTAAGTGGTGATCAGGCATTTTCTTTCTTTCTTTCTTTTTTCTTTTTTCTTTTTTTTTTTGACAAGACAAATTTATACAATGTATAAAGCCTATTTGGTTCTTCATCGTCTTGACATATGAGTTGATTTCTAACATCCCTTCAGTGTAATGCACATTTAATGTATTAACCCCAATTGCTTATATCGTCTATACTAATATAAAGGGAACACTAGATAGTTGACATAGTAAACAGGTTTTTTCCGTTGCCGCACAAAATGCCCTTTTTCAATCTATCCACTCTTAATGTCAAGGACAATATAGTAAATTTATATTTTAACTAATTTCTCCTACCACCAATGTCTCCTACATCTATAGGTTTTTGTTTTATTAAAATATTTTTTATGCAACCTTTATCACTTCCACTTTTTTACTCATATGCATCTTCCATCTCTTAAACAAATTATTCTTTAATTTACATCAACATACAAAAATGCTAATCTAACTGCTACAGTTGTATTTTTATGTGACTGCAACAATCACAACCATTGGATGAATGAGTAATACACATCTTAAGGTGTGCAATAAATGATCCCATAGTCGTGCTTGAGAGTGCTAGGTTGTATGAAAATTGCAACTATTAGCAGTTAAGAGTAGCACTCTCCATAAATTTACATTTCCTTTTAAAAAGCATGAGCTTCAGAAAATCTTTCACTTATGCTTCAATTCTGCAATTTTCCAGAAAATGATCTAGTTTATGTTGATGAGGTAAGGTCAAAATACTGAAATTATACTTTCTCAATCTGATTAAAAAGTGCTGTGTACACCTGTACATATGAAAAGTGTGATTGACAAAATTAGAGGGGCAAAATACTTGTTTTCAGAACTAGTTTCTGGCATTTCGGAGAAAAGGTTTGAACAGAAATTTCCAGCTTGTGGTTCAGAAAGGAAGAAAGGGGTAGAGGAAAGGAGTCATCCATGGTAAGAATTTCCAGATTGCCAAGTGTAGAGAACACATAAATTCAGTTTCAAATTCAAACCACTCAGGCAAAGGACTTCTAGAGATGGAGATTTTTCATCAATCCAGTTAAGCATGAAATAACTAAGAGCAGTCCACTAAACAAAATCTTCTGCCGTGAACTACAAAAGCATCTGTAGCAAATGAAAGTAGAAATAGATATCAATCAATCAATTATGGACAAGCCAATACTTACAGCACGAATATTTACACGTAGAGATGCCGCTGGGCCAGAACGAAGCAAAGATCTGCATGAGCTATATTGCGGTTGATTGGCTTCCAAAGTTTTCTCTACAAGGAAATAAAGCTTTAGAAAGAATGAAAAAATGGCATTTTCCATTCATATTTCTGAAAGGCCAAATATTTTGTTGTGCCATTATAGTAATGGACAAAATTTGGAATTGAAAAGAACAAAAAAAAAAAAGAAAAGATACTAATAAACAAGAAACTGTCTTAGAAGAGTAGAAATTGTAAAAATTAACATAGACCAAATTGGAAAGGAAAAATCCCCGCATCAAGCAAAAAATGAGGCAATTCACAATTTTTTTTTTTTTTTTTGAGAAGAAACAAAATTGTATTTTATTGACACTGAGAAATATTGAAAAACAAAACAACAAACAAAAATTATGTTATATACATAAAAGACATCTCCACAATCACCAAACCAATCATTCAAAGATAAATGATTCACCAACTCACCTGAGAATGCCAAGAACTAGCCGTAAGGATGATTGGCCCCAAACTTGGTCCCCTCCCCTTGAGTGATCATGAAAAACCCTCTCATTCCTTTCTAAACACATCAACCACAAATCAACAAAAGAAACAATAGTAGCTACCCTTTTTCCATCTAAAGAGTGCAAGTGATTCTCTCTCGCGCCACCAGTTGCTTTTCAACCCCTCTCCATCAACTAATCTTATTCTTCGTGATAGTGAGAAAAGATCAATAAATATCTCATGGATTCTTCTAATTTATATTCCTAATTCCTATGTATATTAAATTCCTAAACTATCATATAGCTACCTATATGATCTTTTGTCCCTTCCATTGAAAAGTCATAAGACAATTCAAGATGCAAATGGTTACTAAGAATAGGGGAGGTAGAATTGAATCAAGTTCACCGATTTAACCAGGCTGATTTATGGCCACTAGAATGGATAGGAAGAGAATTTTTTCATTTTTTTTTTCCTTCGAACACCATTGGAAGGGTCAGTGAACAAGGAATCATCCATAAGTGATTGAACTGTCATATGTCCTAAAGATCTAACGAGGTGTTTGGAAATGGTTGAGGTAATTGAATAGGATGATCACTAAGACTATAGTCCCCGGTAAATTTACCAAAGATGAAAATGATTTATTTAATGTTATAGATGAAATTTTACACAAGCATTGTTTCATATTTGTAGGTTTGTAGAGTTTATTGCTTTTTCCCTGCCACTATATTGCTTCAAGGGGTTGGTTCACAAGTACAACATTTATAACCTCATGGTATACCCATGGATTAGCCAGTTCCTATTTGGAAGGATGTAATTTCTTAACTACCACAATTTCTACTCTAGCTAACAGTTTAGCACTCTTTGTTGCTATTATGGGGTCATGAAGCACAAGGAGATTTTACTTGGAGGTGTCAATTAGGTGGCCTATGGTTTTTTGTTGCTCTCCATGGTGCTTTTCCACGAATAAGTTTCCATTTCAAGTCAATTCGAACTTCCTCTTTGTTCAATTACAACCTTATAATGTAATCATACTCTTTGCTTTGCCTATTTCATATAAGGAAGGAATTTATAGTTGTGTATTAGCCACTGCACTACTATGCTATTCATGATGCTATTGTAAAAAATAATTTATTTGAAGATGGTGATGGTGCAAATACATCTAATATTTTTAACCCAACTTAAGCTAAATAGACCTATTCAATGGTCACTGCTAAATGCTCTAGGTCCCAAATCTTTCGGGATGTTTTTTCTAATAAACGTTGGTTACATTTCTTTATATTATTTGTAACAATAACCGATTTATGGATGAGTGTTTTTGGAGTAGTCCGTCTGACTCTGAATCTATGTGCTTATGACTTCGTTTTCTAGGAAATCTATGGAAAAGAAGATTATGAGTTTGAGACTTTCTACACTGATAATATTCTTTTAACTAAGGTATTCATGCTTGAATGGCGATTAGGATCAGCCTCATGAAAACATTATATTCCCATAGGAGGTTCCACTCCATGAAATTGCTCTTTAATAGAATTTAGCTTTTGTTGGTAGTGACTTTCGCTTGGTGGGTCGGGAACACCTGACTTACCAATTTGTCCAACAAACTCCTTGAAGTTCATGTAGCCCATGCCGAATAAATATTCTACATCTGTGGAATAAACCTACTTGAAGGGGTTCATTTTGCCTAGAGAAAGCCCATGTGTGAACAAGGATTGATTTACTTCCTCCATCTAGCTACTCTAGGTTGGGGAAGTTATAAACACCTTTCCATATTTTATATTTGAAGTACTTCACTTAATTCTCTTTGCTAATTGGGCTTTCGTGATATTTATCATTCACTTCTTGGACTCAAAACTCTTGAGGAATTATTTCCATTTTTTGATTATGTATCGAAGGTTAGAAATAAAACGACCACAATTCTGGCTATTCACTTAGTCCTATTAGGTATAGATGCTTTTCTTATAGTGTACTCATAGCTCTTCATTTTGGGGTTGTATATGATTCTTGGACTCCCAGGGGAGGGTAGGTAAGAAAGATTACCAACTTGAGATTTGGTTATTTACTAAAAACCCTCGTTCGGAAGAGAGGGAAGGATTGTTAGTGGGAACGATTTAGCAAATATAATTGGAAGATATGTATGGTTAGCTTCGATCGGTATACTTGGCAAAACTTGACATATCTTAACCAAATCTTTCACATGGGCTTGACGAGCACTAGTATGACTTCGAGAAGCTTACTTGTCTTATAGTTTGAGTGCTTTATTTGTCTTATAGTCTATCTATATGTAGTTTGAGTTTCTAACTCTAAATGGGGAGGTGGGTATTCCTTGGGGACTGGATGAGGGGGTGGCCCTCAATTTTACAACTCCTCATGTAATGTCAGCCTTGTTTTGTTTGGACATCTCGTCCAACTTTTTATTATTATAATAATATATCTTCTAGTTTCTACTTCAAAAAAAAAAATAATTTCACTTGTCACTTTGCTTGGTTTAATAATACTATTTAACAGGTTTTATGGTTCTACTAGTCCAGAAGCTTCTCAAGCTCAAGCATTTAATGTTTTTAGTTAGAGACCAACTTCTTGAGGCTAACATGGTGTCTGCACAAAGACCTACCGCTTAAGGTAAATACCTTCTCAAATAGAGAAATTATCTTTGGAGGAGAAATTATGCATTTTTAGGATCTCAGTGCTCATTGGTTGGGACCCCTTTGGAACCTCTAAGGGGTCCCAATACTTTGAACTTGAGTAGCCTAAAAAAAGACATATAACCTTTGCAAGAACGGTGTACCATGGTTGATGGAATATATGACCCACGCTCCTTAAGGTTCTTTAGATTTCATGGGTGGTGTAGCTATAGAGATCAATGTAGTTAATTATGTTTCTCTTAGAAGTTGGTTAGTTACTTCTCATTTTGTGACATGCATGAAGGGCTTGCTCGCTGCGGCAAGATTTGAAAAATGAATTGATTGTAATTTAGAACCTATTCATTTTATGACCCCACTTAATTGAGACAGAAAACCAAATCCATAAAGATCCATTTGAGTCTAGAATACATAGTGGGTATGATATCATGTCATACTTAACAAGTCTTATTTTTTCTTTTTTTTTTTCCAACTCATTTTGTTCTAGTTTATTTGTTTGGTGAGCAAAATAAATAGATTCAAAGAGAGAAAGGGATTCAAACTCTTGATAGTTCTTTATTCAAAACTATTCCGGTTTTCAAGACCGGAGTTATCAACCACTCAACCATCTTTCCAAAAGAGAATCTTTCTTTATTTTATTTGCATTACCTCGAATAGAACAAGTTCAGATCATTCTATCACTTGAAACATTCTGATTTTAACTCTAAATTTTAATCTATTTATTTGTATATTCCTTATATATAAATAGATGCATGATCTAGCATGCCCGTTTGTGAAGTAGATCACAATTTTTTTCTCACCTCTATGTATAAGTAAAGCAACAAAAGTCCCAAATCAATGCGTCAAGGATCAAATCGCTCCATAATGTGTTTTTTGTTTCAATTTTTTGGCGGAGAGAGGGATCAAATGGTATAGTTTATTTGTTCAAATGTTATAGTTTATAGCTTGGAGGATTAGAAGCATGGCTATTGCTTTTTAATTGTATTTTTGCAATAATTGCTACTTCGTCAATCTTATTAATTAGTATATTTGTTGTATTTGCTTCATTTAATGGTTGGCAAGTAACAAAGATGATATATTTTTTGGTACATCATTATGGATTGAATTAGTCTTTCTAATGGCTATCTTAAATTTTCTCATCTCTTGAACCTATCTGACATTTTTGGCTCATAAAATAACTACCCTTTCAAATTCCTTTGAGTTGTGAGACACATTAAAATCAAAATGAAATAAATAGAATCTCGAACAATATTAGAACTTTTAGAATATAAATAATAGAAAATGTGATATAGAATATTCTAATACTAATATAAAAATATTATACATAAATAGATTACTTTTCTACATCATTCAAAGTTATTATACATTAATGTTGTTATATCATTTTAGTATAATAGTTATATAATTATTATATATTATTATTATAAGGGCATCTTTAATGCTCTCTTTTGAGGGCTCATTGAGAGATTGATAAATCGAATGCCCCATAAACATCAGACGCTCAAGGGATTGAATGTTTGGTATTTACCAAAACCCCCCTTTTTATTTTTATTTTTTCAAACAATGTGCTAAGTGCGACATAAGATTTCCTTTAATTTTGAAAATAAATAAATTTAAATAATATTTTTAATTTCTATTTTTTAAGATAAATATATGATATTTTCTATTTTTTATTTAAATAATATTTCTTTAAAAATAAAAATATTTTAAAAATAAATACATTAACAATTTTGAAGAAATATTTTAAAATTAAAAATACAATTTTTTTTAGAAATTAAAATAATTATAATACAATTTCTATTTAAGTGTGAATAGTTTAAATCATCAGTGTTATAAAAAGAAATATATGTTTTATAATTTATACATTGTAAATAGTTTAAATAATGTGTTGATATGATTGTGTGATCCTATAATACAATCTAACTATTAGGAGAAATAATTTAATAGATAAAAGTTTAATAAATTGATGATGTGATAGAGACATCAAGAGTGGGTTTAACCATTAAAGATGTCCTTATTGTTACAACATTATTAATAATATATGTTTTATATATATATATATATATATATATATATATATATATATATATACATATAATGTTTGCATGTACGTATGTATATAATTAGTTATATTCATGTAATGTTCATATTCTATATTCTAAAATGTATTGAAATTATCGAGCATGATAAGATTCAAATAATAATTCTAATCATTCACGAGAGAGTATCTAACCCTATAGAATTATGATCAAGACATAGTATATTACTATATTATATAGGTGGGGGCATAGACTTGCATATCAAGAGCGAATAAAATGCAGATATGGTCAAATGGTAAAATTTCTCTTTGCCAAGGAGAAGATGCGAGTTTGATTCCCCATATCCGCCCATGGTGAAATGATGTAATAGGGTAAATAGTTTGACATAGTTGATTATGATAGTATAACGATTATATCTTCCCTTTTCTCCTCCAATCCCAAAAGAAAAAAGGGTCATTAATTACTAGTTAACAAAGTTTGACCACCCAATTTTTTGACATAAGACCTATTGTAGAGAAAGGATTTGAACCTATGAGCTCAAGGTTATGAGCCTCATGAGTGAGAAGAGTATGGTCCTTGAGTTCCCTTTATTAAAACTATATTCTTATTTATTTTTGTTGTGAACTAGCCAAGGCCCTTTTACCTTAGAAAATCATTCAGTAACCTTATGGGGAGTTAGCTAGACTTACAAATGATATCAAATGCTACTATTGCTTTAGTTTTATTTGCAAGGGTAGACAATTTCTATGCGGGTCTTACAATAAAAAAAGGGTCAGGCTATTTCGGAAAATACATTCAACCAACTTCAATAATTTTACAAATTATCATCATAGAAGATTTCATAAATCCCTAGTTATCACTTGGGGTTCGACTTTTGGGAATATATTGGTTGATGAATTAGTCAATTGTTGTTCTTGTTTCTTTAGTACCTTCAATGGTTTTAATACTTGTCATGTTCCTTGCATTATCGACAAGTAATATTCAAGCTCTTATTTTTTGCAACTTTTTTTTTAACAGAAACTATTATACTAATACTAAAAAGATACATAACTGTGAAGCCTGATGAGATATCAAGGCAACACAACCAAATTACAGATTATGCAAGATGTTTGCTCCTTGACATAGCCAATCTCCAAAATGATACCCTTTCCCCGGTTTGGTACAAGACACCCACTTTGCAAATAGAATATTGGATCTTTCCCACACTACACCCTTCAATCTAGTTCTATCCAAAAAGAGTCTTTTGTTTTTTCTTCCCACACAGTGTACCAAATTACATAGAACATAATCTTCCAATACTATTGCATCTTGTGATGGACCACATTTGCTGGGAAACTAAAGAGATTTTGATCCACAGGAGGTTCAAAAACTGGATATTTATGTATCCACCTACTCCATAACTGTTGTATCATCGTGCAGTTTCCAAAAATGTGAGAAGTGGTCTCCAAGTTATCCCCGCACAGCAAGCATATTGAGGGGTTAAGAGCATGGTTAGCAAACTTTCTTTGGAGATTATCGGCTAAATTTAGCTTCTTAACCAAGCTAACATTTTTGTTTTCATAGGTATTTTTGTCCTCCCTATAAAATCCACTGGAACTGTTGGTTGGTTGGAGTTATTGACATTAAGATGTGTCATGAAAGATCTAACTGAGAACCTTTCATTCCCTTTTCCCTTCTACACCAGCCTATATTCTTCGTTGGTATCCTCTTGATGGAAATTGTGCAGTGAGTTCATCATCTCACTGATTTCTTCAATGTACCAATCTCTTATGTTCCTACTTATGTGAAGGTCTCATCCCCAAATACTTTTGTTATCCATTGTGCTCCTTGTTCTAAAATCAGAAATTGGCCCCTCCATATTTGTTAATTTATAAACATTAGGAAATTTCTTTTTGAGATCTTCTGTTCCATGCCAAGTATCACCCCAAAAGTCAACTATGTCCCTTTTCCCTACTTTCCACATAATGTTTTCTTTAATTTTACCATATATGTTGAAAATATCCTTCTAAGGGGATCTATGATTGCTTCTCCTATTCAAACCAGCTTCTTTTCCAAATATTTTGGAACCATGTATGCATTTGATCACTTTAGCCCACATAGCATCCGGTTGTTCAAACATTCTCCACCACCATTTTTCCCTCAAAGTAATATTCCTTTTGTTCATTCCTCCTACTCCTAAGCCCCCTTGTTGGATCTCTTTGCAAATCTGATCCCATCTCACTAAGTTTTGGCTTTTGTCCTCATCCTCCTTCTTCCATAGGAATTGCCTGATAAGCTTCTCAATAAGTCGTGCCACTTTCTTAGGCATTTTAAAGACTAACATGAAATAGGTGGGGAGAGCTTCTAAAATTGTCTTCAGCAAGAGGAGCCATCCTCCTCTTGATAGGAAACTCTTTTCCCAACCTACTATCCATTTTTTTATTTTTTGAATCATATGATCTCAGAATTCTGATATGTTGGGGTTCCCTCGTAGAGGCACCCCCAAGTATTGAATAGGCCATCTTCCTAAAGAAACAGTTAACCCTTGAGCCATTCTTTCCACTGCTTCCTGCTCTATGTTTATGCCCAACAGCTGGCTTTTTCTTCCATTTATTTGTATCTCGGTCAAGAAACTAAAGGCCCTTTGAGCTTCTTTGACTGCCTTAACCTCCTCCTTCTTATTCTTCATGAAGATGATGCAATCATTCGCAAATAGCAGATGTGTTAGCTGAATTCTTTCCTTTCCCACTGTCATTCCTTCCAACTTTCCTATTTCTACTGCGCTTTGTGTAAAATTTTGGTTAAGGTATCTGCCGTGATTGTGTAAAGGAAAGGCGATAGAGGATATCCTTGCCGTAGCCCTCTATAACCTTTGAATTTTTCCCTAGGCTTACCATTTATAAACACTGAATGGTTAACTGTTTTCAAATAGCCTTGAATCCATTTTCTCTATTGTTCTCCAAAACCTTTTTTCTTTAGAACAAAATCAAGGAAGCTTAATCTAACCAAATCATAAGCTTTTGCAAAATCCACTTTAATATCAGTCCCTCTTTGCCATTAATCCTGTAATCCTCCATTGTTTCATTTGCAATCAGAATCGCATCTGTGATTTGTCTATTCTGAACAAATACCATTTGATTTTCACTAACAGTTTTAGGAAGGATCATCTTGAGGTGGTTGGCAAGAGTTTTTGCAAAAACTTTGTATATAATTGTGGTAAGACTTATCGGTCTACAGTCTTCAACTCTCATGTCATTATGTTTCTTTGGAATTAGACAAATATATGTCTCATTAACTTTTGTGTTAACTATGGCATC
>JAJIYU010009489.1:0-16962 GCA_030144865.1 Tinospora cordifolia | reverse complement strand
CCCAACCTACCTGCGTACGAGTGACCTTCAAGGTATTTAGCTGTCGGGTGATTGTGGGTACCACATGCTACGGTCAAGATCCATATACCCTCACTCGGGTTCTTTCCATTCAACAAAAATGAACAACCACACTTCTTCGTCCCTGTCTTTAATCTTCCTTTTACTTTTTTGCTCACTATCAACACGTTGCTTTTTGAGTCCTTTTTTGTACGACCCTTATCTTTCACAAGCAAGATTTACTCTTGCTCGTCGACCCTTTCCACTGACGTCAAAGCTTTTTATGCTTACAACAAACCCATTAATCTTATCCTGATGTTGTGCCCATGATATCATTTCTTCTCTTGACCCAAATGGACCCGGCGGTGTGAATTGTTCAGTATAATCAACAATTATATTGGTGCATTTTTCTTCATTCTACAATAATCAAAATAAGTATTAATTAGTCAACCGAACAAGAAACAAGTGAGTCTCGGCCAAGTAGGCCGAGACTTACAAGTGAGTCTCGGCCCTGAGTGACCGAGACAGTCACTCGTGAATTCTTGCTTTCGAATGCGTTTCTGAACACGACAAGGTGCGAAATATACTTCATTTACTCCCATTTCACTTGTAGAATCCATTTCTTGTGCCATTTCGTTCAAAAATCAAGTGAATCGCAATCTTTCTTGGTGCCCTAACTCGCCCAACGAAAATCACATTTTAAACATCAGTTTGAGCATTTTGAGCATCATTTTAATCCAAATACATGATTTACAATGTATGCCTCGAAGAAAAGACGTTCGAATGCTCGTCGGAATCTCGCCAGAGTAAGTCATCGAAGTCTCGCCAGAGAAGATGGAAATGGTGTGGGGACGGTGGTGGGGATGAGTGGGGTCTTTAGTGGGGTAGAGTTGGATAATTAGTTGCCACATAGGATTAAGTGGGGTGATGATTAAGGGTTTTTTCGTCATTTTAATTAGGGGTAAAATTGGATTAAAATTATGGGGTGTAAATAGCCAACTTTAGAGTGATTTTAGTCGTTCTCTATTTTTTATTAAAATTTATCTCACGATCAAATTTCTTTGCCTTGGTAAATAACTTGGGAAAGAGTGAATTTAGATTTAAGTGCCAACCCACTACTATCATACTGATTTAAATGGTAACTCACCTCCCTTATAATTTTTTAACTAACAATTCACCTCCTCCACAATGATTGAAGTGCTGACTCACCACCCACCTTAATTGATTCTATTCTTTATACATCATACTGATTTAAATGGCTACTCACCTCCCTTATAATTATTTAAATAACAATTCACCTCCACCTTAATTGATTCTATTCTATATATATATATATATATATGGATCTATAGGGAAATGACGTGTCATCTATAAATATTTTATAATCATTATATATTTAAAATTTCTCTTTTATCCTTCTAAAATTATTACAATATCCTAAATGTCATATAAATTATAATTATTTGTAGGTAAGTATTATTTAGATCATGATAACTTTTAAATAAATATCTTTATTATTATCATTATTTATTGGATATTTTAACTAATTGGATATTATTTACAAATATTAATAATTCAATTCATATTCCTTTCTTTCCCTACTCCTTTTGCTTCTCAAGATCTTTTTTGAACACTCTCATTTCTAACTTCTTAAAAAAATAAAAAGATTTGGTAAGTATAATGCCGAGTAAGTTCTCCAACAGATTCTGACATACTAGCTCAATTGATAACAACAATACAAAGAGCATACAAATAATAAATCATAACGAAATAATATAAAGAAATTTGGTAAGCTCAGATATTAATGGTGATTGTATTTAGCTATTCAACAAGAGTTAGCTCTCACTAATAATTTATTCACTAATGAACAATAACAACATGTGTATAATTATAAATTCACAGTTTAGAAAGTAAAAATAGTATGAGCAAATCATATTACATTTAAACTCTTTTTGTTGCTCTAAACTTATAGAACTTCAAGTAATTCTTTATAAAGAAGAATGACCGATATAAAATTAACTATTCCCTATTCTATTAATAGGTTAAATTATGTTTTTTGGAAATGTTCATGGTATCAAGAAGAAAGAATTCTATTTAATTTTTTGTCCTCTCCCTACAATACCCCTAAATATATTTTTAAATTTATTTAATTTCCTTAAAGATACTTACGAAAATGTCATAAATAACGATTTAATCCCTTTTGATTTAAATACCCTTGAAAATTATCAAAATGTCGACTTTATCTTAAATTTAACTTATGAGTTATTTTATTATGCCCCATTTTGTATGTTATATTTACATTTATAAATGGTGGATGAAAGAATGATTAATCACAAAATAATTTTAGAAAAATCTCTCTATTACGTTCTCATCTTCTACTTAATTTTCTTTTTTTTTTTTTTGAAATTACATTATGTGATCGTAGTTTACTATTATTTCATTACATTTTCCATTTTTTTTTAAATGTCTCCACTTGTGTCCTTTTCTTTTCTTTTCTTTATATATATATTTCTTAGCTTTCTGATCAAGAGACAAGGGGTAACTAAGTAAAGCTACAACCCCTGTGTACGTTAAAAGTAGCAATTACACAGTCACGATCCAATATATCACATTATCAACAATGCTGTAATTAAGTTTTTAAGAGGGGTGACAATCATTTATTCCCAACTGAAAGAATATACCTCAAAATTTACTTTTTTATTTTATGCAATAATTAATTTTGAGTACTATAATAAGATTTTAATCACATATATATAAAAGAACTGTAATAATTATTTTACCATTTTTCATATCATATGAAAGGCGGAAAGTGGGTCAAGTCGAGTCGAGTTTCAATGCCCAAACCAACCTGATTCCCACGGTCAGGTGGCATCAAGACCCACAATACCGGACCAATGTTTATGCTAAAATAGCTTGCAGATGAAAAAGAAGAAAGAAGAAGAACAAAAGAAGAATTAAAAGCACTAGAAAAAGAAAAAGAAGAACAAAAGAAATCAAAAGAAGAATAACTTGCAGATGAAAAGAAGAATAATTATATGAAGAAGAATCTATCAGAAAAAGCAAATGAAATAGACAAAGAAGAAGAAGAAGAAGAAGAAAGAGATAACAAAAGAAGAACAAGTAAAAGACACAGACAAAGAAGAGGGATAAGAAGAAGAAAAACTGGAAAACTGCACTTAGAATTTGATTATAGTTAGAGAAATATCAATAATTGGGCTAGGTTGGGCGTGAACAACCTTGTTCAATTGAACCCACAATTCTGCAAAAAAAAAAAAAAAAAAATTGAACCCACAACCTGATCCGATTTGGCCGAATCATTATACTATTGACTTGACCAACCCATTTTTCAGGTCAAACCTCAGTCAATTAATTCTCCATTAAAAGAACAGTAAAAGATATAACTTTCTAATTTAAGATTTAATAATTACTTGATTTTAAATATCCTACCTCCACTCAACTAAATGTTAAAAAAGTGTATTTACTATAATGTATCCTTCTCCGTCAACAACACCTTTAAAAAAAAAAAAAAAAAAAAATCAAATACGAAACACTTCACTTAAAGCTAAATGCCATGATCACACGGTTCCTTCCCTATAATTTTTTTTTTTTTATTAATGCTCGGCATTAAATTTTTCAACGATCAATTCTCCATCACAAATGGAAAAAGAAACGAAATTTTTTGTCTAGGAACAGGTGGTTTTGATCTTGAACTTGTAAGTACTGCACTCACCCAAGCGAAACGGAGCGTCGGAGTCATTCCCGTGCGCTCTCTTGTTTCCGTAGCCGGGATAATCCTCTTTCCTGAAAGCAACACGCTCCTTCAAAACCAGCCCTATCTTCTCTGCTTTCTTTACTATACTCCATTTATCATAAGGCTCCCCAATCTTGTGCGATACATGAATCTCCCCTTTCTCTCTCAACAGCACCTTTGCCTGCTTCAGGAACCCCTTCACCAGTTCTTTATTTAACCTACACAAATCAATCAATTATCTTTTTTTTTTTTCTGGGAAAATTTGGGAAAAAAAATCTATCGATAGATTAATTAACGGCAAAATAAAAGAAAAGAGAACAGAATTACCCGATCTGACAGTAGCTGGCTTCACGATAGAGAAAACCCACATGAGGGAAGTTGTAAACAATCCGATCGAATCTTTGAGTCTTGAGGAAGAAGTGTTGGGTCATGCTTTTTGCATCGATTCCATGCAGTACTAAGCAACCCATTTCTTCTAATTTTCTTACGTTCTCACTTGCATCACTGTATTTTTTCTCTAGTAATTCTAGATTTACATTTTTTTTTTTTCGGAAACAGAACCAGATATTTTAATTTATATTTTTAATCAGAAAACAAAACTAACAAAATTCAAGAGTAATTGTTGATTTTTTTTTTCCCGTTTTTTTTCCTTAAATTTTTACCTTGCGTGTCTAGAGATGTTGCGACCATGTTAGTTGCAGAGCCAAAAGCTTTTGCTAAACAAAGAGAAAAGGAAAAATCTCCTTCGCCCACTAGTAATATTCTGTGGGATATAGAGTAGTGCTGTATCCGCTTTTCCCCAGAGTTTTCAGTTCCATTTGAGATTTCAAGGAAGTATTCTTCTTCTTCTTCTTCTTCTTCTTCTTCTTCTTCTTCTTCTTTTGCTTCTTCTTCGATTCCTATTTCGCCTTCTGCTTCCTGCATACTTGGCAAGAGTAAAGGAGCCATTGGCATAATCTCAAATTTTTTCTTGATTTCATAATTTCCATTCAAAGCAGCAACAACGAAATTACGCTTATGCCCTGACGGGCAATTTAAATTTAAGGTCAATCATTAGAGACACTTTATTAATATTGGTGTTACAAAATAATTATTTTTTGTAAATGAATTTGTGAGTGATGATTTTATGTCTACTATTTATAAAGGTACAAAATGTATATATTATAATATTTTAATAATAAAAATAAATATGAAACTAAATAAGAATACATTAAAGAATATGAATAGTTATTCATTTGTAGTTGAGAAATTAAAAACATGAGAGTTATTAATATAGTTATGGACGTCCAAGTCTAATTAGTATAACACTCTTCCTAAAATGTCTATATTATAAGAAATATGTCTTATTAAAACCTTATTAAATAAACTAGTGAAGAATAAAATCTTAGTGAAGAAAAAAAGTACATTATTTCTTATTTATAAAAAATTATCTCAATAAAAATATTGTTCAAAAAACTTAGTGAGATAAAACCTTAATTAAGAAAAAAAAGAGTGGTAATTATATTTATTCACCCTGTTAATGACATCATTTAATATCTTTAAGTTGACGCATCCTAATATTGTGGATAAACTTTTCAAATATTGTAGTTGGTAAAGTTTTTGTATACATATATGGTAAATTATCATTTCAACAAATTTTTTGAACTTCATTATCGTCATTCAATTCAAGATAATGCGAAAAGAAGAATTTTAACAAAATATGTTTTATTCTATCTCCTTTTCATGCATCATTGTTTTAGTTGTGCGATGCAAGCAACATTATTTTGATATTGTATGGTTGGAGTGTCATTCTTCAAAGATAGGCCCCAAGTTCTTTTAACATGTTGAGTCATCGATCTTAAATGAACACACTTTTGACTTACCTCATTGATTACTACTATTTCAGCATGATTTGATGACGTAGTAGCTAATGTTTCTTTAGTAGACCTGCAAGATATGTAATACCCAAGATTTTATTTGGTAATTAAATCAAATAAATGTAACATAAAACAATTAATTAAATAAAATAAGTAATTAAATAAACTATGGAAATAAAGGTTTAAAAAAGTATAATTAAATGTATGAAGGGAGAAGTAAACTCAAAATGACACAAAAATCTATATAGAATAGTGTTCTAGTTATTGTGGTAATGATATTCACTACCACGACAGTGCATGATTTGGCCAAACGAGCTAGTAAATGCATTGTATTCTAGTTATTGCGGTACTACATTTCACTACCATGGTAATATGTAAAACCTGCACAAAAACAAATATGTAAAGTTTCTAAACACAAAAGCCCATTCTAAAACTATCACATACTAAAATAATTATGTAAACTTTCTAAACACGAAAGCCCAAGAAACAAATAGAATAGAAGGAAGTAGGTTTAGGAAAGAATTTTAGTAAGGAAACAATGCTAAGAGTTCTTAAACCTATCTAAAGCAGCCTTAACTCTATAAAAACCCATTAGGAGCACCTCTATTGTCACTCTCATGCATGCATGAGATTCCTTTCTCTTCTTTCTTCTCCTAGCCGTCTTTCCTGTCCTTCCTTTGTTCCCTAGCCATCCCACACAACAACCATAGTAGTAGAAAGAAAAAAAAAACTCAAAAAACTACATCACGGTGGGAGTCCAAGCCATAGTATCATCTTCTCAAAGTTCCATAAGGTAAAAACCGACCCCAAATTGGTTGATCACATTCTATTCTTCGTTCTTTTGAGATTTGATTGTCCTATTAGCAATTTTTGAGATTAATTTATTCCTATCATTAAAATAGAACCCAAAAAGGGTTCAAGAATGATCTTTTCGAGTACATGAGAGAGTTGGCTGATTAAAGAAGGTATGACAATCTCATCTAGTCTCAATGCATGGTTCGTGGTCTAGAGTCTGAGGTATTAAGATACTAAAGACATAAGAAAATAAGGGATGAGAGAAACATGCACGAAAATATATTTTTCATGCTAATTATAGTGGTATTGATCACTGTTACAGCAGTATTGCACTCGTTCTCTCCACTGTTTTCTAGACCTTCACTCTAGTTACCTCGATAGTCTAATGTTTTTTCTTCATTGCTTCCCGATTACCACGACAGTGCTATTTTCTTCTTCAATTTTGTGCTTCACATTCTGATTATTGTGGTACTGTATCAATGCTCCTTTGATTCATTTTGGATACCACGATACTGTGACTGTTCTTTTGTGTTCCATTCTGGTTACCGTGGTAATGCATCTATTCTTCTTCTCATTTCCCATTCATGCATTTCTGATTACTATGGTATTCCTTTCTTCTACTACGATATACAGAAGCAAGTCTATACTTATACTCATCTAATATGATCTACTTGCATATTATATGTCACATAGGATATAAAATCATTAAAATATGGTTTAAGAGCATTATAAACACATTAATCACTAAGAGTAATGATTTTGTTTCAATCTTGAAGGTTGAGTATTCAAAAACAATTGAAATAATAGTACAAGAACTAGAAAGAACTGAAACAATAAGGTGGAAGTGATTTCTAAGTTTTAAATTACTATCTTGATTCCAATAAAGTATGCATGTGCGCGTGTTTTTATACCTTGAATAGAATATGTATGCTTAGTAATGGCTAGAGTTACATGATTGATGAATGATGATGTATGAGTTCAATGATGTGGGTGATATCATGATCAATGTTGTACGAATGACATGTCAGCATGGTTATGATAGTGATAAGAGTAATGATTGACATGTTTATAATGCTCACATGTATAATATGGAATGGTATATCAAATTTTGTATGCTATGAGAATGACATTCCATTAAAGAAAGGCTAATAAAGATCTTAATTATGTACCGGCACGATGATGTATCAAGGGGTATCATCATGTGTGTTCCAACCTAGACCTGGCTTACCAATTATTTGATTAATTGTTTTATGAGTTGGAACTGGGAGTCTGGATTAACCCCACTTCCCTGATTAATTAACTGGGATTCTGGATTGATTCCACTTCATAGATGAGATGAGTTTGAGCGTCTGGATTGACCTCATTCCCCAGATGTAGCACACTGAGGATGAGTCATTTCGGTCTTAATGTCAATTACTAAATAATCCATGACAGTATTTGGTATGTGTGTTTTGTCTGATTGAAATAATGATTTAAATATTTAAGATGGTCTACTAGGTTCTTTGAGCTCACCCCTTCCTTTCTAACTTTTCAGGAAATCAGTGATTAGCGATTGCGTGGCAAATGAGAGTTACCTTAGTTTTTTTATTCATAATTTACTTTTCTAGTTTCATAGTTTTGTTTTAATCGAGCATGTTGGCCCTATTTATTCTCTTTTTAGTTTTAAAGTTGTATATTTGATTAAATTTAAAGGTCATTGCACACTTTGGATTTTAAATTTGAGGTATATTTCAAATTTTATTTGGTTTAATTCATTAAAAAAGTTTTCAAATGTTTTATGATAATTTAGAATCTATGTGAATTGATCAAGAAGTCTCGTAGAGTTGGGACACAAATAAGGAAAGAGAAAAAGATAAGGGAATCTTGTCTCTCGAGTGTCCTTGATGATTATATTTCATATGTAATGTTATCTATTTGAGGGCATTCTGGTAATTGTGCCCTCTTGAACTGGCCACGAGAGGCGAAGTGTTACAAGATATAAAAATACCTTCATATATAAATAGATAGCCTATCTAAGATCTTATTTTATGTAGATCGGATAAATATCCTGTATCTGCATAACTAACTAATTGTTCATAAGATTTATTTGAAAGAAAATATACTTATATCAATTGTGAATAACTATACCTAACTAATAAATTTACAAAAAATGTTATATTAGGCCTGTATTTTTTAGCAAGGTACATTAATGCACTAATTACATTAAGATATGGTACTTCAGGACATAGTAGTTTTTCATGCTATATTAGTTACATCAAGTGAATGGATAACCATTGAAATACTCAATGGATGAGCTTTATTTATGTAAAATCATTTTATGATTTGTTTATAGGTTGATTAATGAATATGAATTCCACTTGATAAATATTTAATTTAAAAGTTAAGACAAGACTTAGTTTTGCTAAGATTTTGCGTTGTAAATTATTTCATTAGATAATCTGCTACTTTTAGAAGCTCTTCATAATTCTTAATAATGTTCAAATTATCAACATTTATAACAATTATGACAAATGTAGATCCATTTTTTTTTGATAAAAACATACTATAAATTAGATCATTTTTACAACCTTTTTTAGACATGTTGTGAGCTCATCTATTCTTTCCATGGCCAGCCTGACTAGCAGAGTATCTCATTAAGTTGTTCTCTACACACTAACCCGATGAATCATTGTTAAGCCTAACAATATCCAACATCTCCATAACATTCAGGACACAGTGAAATATTTCATAGCTGCAACATATTTTTTAAGTTAGGGAATCGTCTTACAACATATTATAATTTTACGTTTCCTTGCAAGTTCAAAATACATTTGCCCTAGCCGACAATATCTACAAACTTAATACTTAATCTGCAGCGGAAGTGTAACACGCCGCCTCCCAAGTCTCATCTTTCACGTCATCTGACGGTTCAACATTCTTTGATCAAAAATCTTGGGATACCCAAGAGACGGGCCCATGCTACATTTTCTTCGTCTTAGACCTAAATGCATTAGGCTTCATGTATACATTAGTCTATGTACAAAATGACATCATAATAAATAAGATTCTTCATTTATTCATTCGAGAATTCCGAGTACAATAATCCATTACAACGAAAATAAATTCAAAGCTGAAATACATGATTTCACTTGGGCCGATGTGCCCTACATTGAAATAAATAAAAAACTTTCAATAGAAAAATTTCATCGTAAGCTGATTAATTTCCTATGATGTGAAAAATAGGGGGGTGAGCTAAAAAGCCCAGTGAATCATTCCATCTATTTAATCAATTATTTCAACAAGACAATGCAAGCATATCAAACACTTTCAGAGATTAATTCGATCCAACCAATATGTTATTTCAGTCGTAATTTAGACCGAACGGGAATAACTTCTGTGTTCCAGATCTAGGGAGAGAGATCAATTCTGAAACTCAAACCCATTTCTAGTGAGATCATTCTTGAAACCCGTTCCATTCTGGTGTCAGTATTAACAACCAATTCTAATTCTACATGGAACACAAAAAGTCATCCGTACCGGTACGTGGTTGAAATCTTATTTAATCTGATTTCTGTGTGCAAGGGCATAGTAAATAAATATTTCAATAGTAATTAAACATACCAACAGTATAACATAATAAATCAACAGAAGCACAGATTTTCAATTTCTGATGTAGAAGATCATACGAGACGCAACTATAGAGCATACTCTCTCAAATAGAAAAAAATGATTTTCGATTTCTGATGTAGAAGATCGTACAAGACACAATTACAGAGCATAATCTCTTGGTCATGCAACATGATAATTGAATGACATAAATGCAAAGAACAAGAATAAAAACAAACAAAAAATCAAGCTAACCAAATAAGCAAGCATTATCTAAGTCAAAATAATAAATTAAAAGAAAAGAAAGAAACTCACCTCAAGATCGCTTCCTAATTCTTTGTAGCACTTTGTTGCTACTACTTCGCGAACTATTTAGAATAGTTCAAGCAAAGAAGAACTAGAACTAAGGTTGCCAAGAAGGAGGCAAAGAGAGAGCAAGAGAAATTTTCAACTCTTGTCTTTGGGATGAATGAAATGGGTGGAGTAGGGGGGTTTATATAGGGCCCTCTTCCAAATAGTGTCTCTATCTTTCCAATGTGGGATTATCACTTCCTACATATGCCCACTTTAACATCTCACCAAATGAGATATTTCATTCATAAATGCATTTCCTTTACACATATACTTCTCTATATATATTACCATCATACTAAACGAAATATTATTTTCATGAGTGCATCTAATTAATACTTTATATACATACTTTTCTATATTAATACCATACTAAAAATACTATTTTCTTATTCAAATAGAGAAGCATATATTTACCCAACAATTTTATATGTCTAATATTAATCAATGTATATTCCTGTATACTTATATGCTAACTAATTAATTGCATACCAATGACATATATATATATATATATATATATATATATATATATGTATTTATATATAAATATATACGTATATGTGTTTTAAACTCAAATTTCGGTTATTACGTCACTAAAATTTAAGGTATTACAGGAAGTTACTAAATCAATAGAGTTTTATTCTTATCTTACGCAATGGATTCTAAAAATGGTAAAAGGAGAAGTGAGTATAACAATATGACTCAATGATTAGTATAAATAACACAACAGTTGGTATGAATGAAGTCTATCAAAATGATTTATGCATGTAATGTCATAAATGATCAACACATTTTATTGTACAGCAACAATATCAACAATCATATGCAATATTCATCGTATCATAGCATGCACATTAGTGAAAAACCAATTCAACTATTAGAGATTCGTTATAGTGTTAATGAACACATGATATCTGTCGAACAATCAAACTCACTATCTATGTCAACAGATACTCGAAGTCTTTTCACAAGAGAACTAGTGTTTTGTCGTACTCGCCATGTATTGCTACCACCTTTATGACAAATTTTTAGAGAACAATGGTTATTTGAGCTAATACACCTTACAAGGCACTGAAAACTCTTAAATCCCCTTTTATCATGAAGTTCATAGAAAATGCAAGAACTAAAGTACATTCAAGTAAAAAATAGTAGAAAAGAACAACATACATCACAACTATGCTTTCAAGTATCCTTTCCTTTCCTAAAACATGTATTGTGGTTTTAAGGTACTTTCAAGGCTGATATGAGAATTTGTCTGCCATCCTAAGCATTAAACATTTTTTTTTTCAAAATTTGTAAGAAAAATGTTAGTGAAAATGAACCTCACAAACTCTATTCAAGGTGATTTCCCTCAAAAGATATCAATACTCTCTTATTTTTACTCTTGTTTTTTCATAATTAAACTCGCACACTTTCCTCCCTTAGCTTCCTCTTGTAGCTTTTTGAAGTACTTTTTAAACTTAAATTAAAATGTACTTAAACTTGCACAAAAAATCAAACCTGGGACTAGTAAAAGATTCCAACAAAAAAGATTCAAGTGAGATTAAAAGAAGAGGCAAAAACATCAAGACAACACTCGAGAATTAAATATTTATAATATGAAAATAACAAACCTCCGGAGATGCAATTGAACTACGACTTGCACATGAAATTAGCGAATTCCTTTGTTTTTTAGTAGGCACCCATTTTTTTCAATACTTTGTTTTCTTATTTTATTTTATTTTTTGAGTCACAACTTTTCTTTTTGTCAGATATTTTCTTTTTCAAAATCTCTCCACTTTTTTTTCTTTTTTAATTTAAATATGTCTAATGAAAGAAAGTACAAAACTAAACAAAAAAGTAAATTAAGATAGAAGAATGGAAGAAGGGTAGAGGTAAATAGACAAAGAGTGGGGATAAAATCACCCCACAAGTGGATTAGTTCACTAAGTTTACCTCACCCCATTTTTAAAAATGATGTATTCACCCCATATTTTTTTGAAAACCCTAAACTATCATTGTTTAAAGCTTAACTAACCTAATTAATACAATAACCAACCACACCACCAAACGAACACACCACCAACAAACTCCTTCTTCAACTTCACCGTCGTTCACCCCAACGCCCCCATAGCCATCGTGAAACCACCCACCAACGAACTCCTTCTCCACCAAAAATCTATTGCACAGGCCTTAGATAGTGCATTTTTAGCTATTGCAACACCAAGGCCTTGGTATTATCGGCATTGTAGCCATCGCTGGACTTCAACAAATCTTTGAAACAAAAACTCAGATCTGGTAAGATTTGTAGTTTTTTGTGTTTAAAACTTATTTTATCATCGTTTAGACAATGTAAGCTTTAATTCTGTATATGAGTGGTGAGCAATGGATTCTCCATTGTAAAGATACTATCTCAGAAATTACTAGTCGAAACTCTCCCCTAGAGTCTCAACCTAGCTGGGTTGAGCTTCTGTAGTTGGGTTGAGACTATTGTTTGAAGAAGCTCGCCCCAACTTGGGCAAGACTCTAAGACTCTTCTTCGAGTCTTGGCTCATTGTGGCTGAACAACCCACAGTGATCGAGGCCCATAATTAACGAATTTTTTTCTAGTTTTTTATTTATATGTTTATTTTGCATTTGGATGTTATAATGATTTAATGATTAGTTATATTTTATGTAGAAATGGCACCAAAAAAGACAACAATTATAAGAAATAGACCAAACACTCAATCAGAAAGTGCATCTTCTTCTAGGCTCCCATTGATAGCATCACAGAGGTGAGCTATGGTGGTGGCTAGATCTAATCTTCCATCAGTTAGTGAAACCTCCTCCCATTATTGACAAGAAGAAGAAGAAGCTAAAGAACATAAAGCAAGTCATGTTCCCAAAGAGGATGAGGAACATAAAGAAGGTGAAGATGTTCTTAGACCTTTTCATTGTGGTCTATCTGATCCATCAGTTTTTAAGAGTTTTAAGCACCATGTTGTTGCAGCAGTATGAAAAAACGACGTATAAATTTTTATCCTTATAGTTTATAGTCAAATATTTCTTTTTCTCAACAATGAATTATTAATAATATTTTTTTAAAATAAAAACTTTTGTGAGTGCAACCTTGAGGCCCACTGAAATATAACCACGGGAATATGATCAAGTCTTGGGACCTTGAATGTCACCCAGAACAGGCTCGCATACAGGAGTTGATCAATAGATCCAAATTAAGCCCGTTGATCACATATTCCTATAGCTATGTTAATAGGACGCTTATATCAACATTTATTGAGAGGTGGTATCCAAAGACGAACACATTTCACCTCCCATTAGGTGGGATGTCAATTACACTTTCTTCTAAGTATTCTAGTGATGGACAAATTGATT
Organism: Tinospora cordifolia; assembly: GCA_030144865.1. Taxonomy (NCBI): domain Eukaryota; kingdom Viridiplantae; phylum Streptophyta; class Magnoliopsida; order Ranunculales; family Menispermaceae; genus Tinospora; species Tinospora cordifolia. Next base: position 3,270 of record JAJIYU010009489.1, on the reverse strand, counting down.
TCTGTAAAATCAATCAAGTTCGATGGTGTTGTGTAGTTGGTGTGTGACTACCTTGGTGTGTCCAAAGAAGAAGCCGTTGAAGAGATCAGAATAGCTAAAGGGCTCATTGTAAGTAAGAAATGGCTACAAAATCTCTTTGGTATGACCAAAGAGAATATTAATGAATACTACAATGTTGAAAAAGCTACTAGAGCTTTCATTTTGTATCTACTGGGCAGTACATTATTTACTAATAAGAGCGGCACCCGAGTTCACATCTCCTTACTTTAGTTCCTAAAGAATGTGGACACTATCAGGTCATATACATGAGGAGCAACCGCTCATACATTTCTATACTGTCAGCTTGGTAGTGCTTCACGAGCCAAGGTTTGTCAGGTTGCAAGGTATCTCAACCTACTTGAGGTATATTATATAAGATCAAACATTTGTGTTTTCTATATACATTTATATATGATGGTTGTATGAATTTGTGATTTTTATAAGATTAGATATATGACAATTTCTCCTTTACTCGTCCACACGTCAATCTCCACTACTACAATAATATGTCACGCGTTGTGATGTGGACCCAAAGGATTGAGATGTGGCGATCATGTTAGTTGTAGAGCCAAAAGCTTTTGCCAAGCAATGAGAAAAAGAAAAATCTCCTTTGCCTACTAGTAATATTCTATGGGATGTAGAGTAGAGTTGTATCCACTTTTCCCCAGCGTTTTCAATTCCATTTGATATTATAAGGAAGTATTCTTCTTCTTCTTCTTCTTCTTCTTTTGCTTCTTTTTGGATTCCTATTTTGCCTTCTCCTTCCTCCATTGTGTACGGAAAGAGTAAAGGAGCCATTGAAATAATTTTAAATTTGAGTAGGACTAAAATCACCCCACAACTGGTTATCTTCGCCCTACCACTAAATTCACCCTACAAACTTCTAATATTAATATATTTGTTCCACTATTTAAAAAAAATTTTAAATGCCCTTATTTAAACTTAATTGTTATTATTAATAACCTTAACTGCTATTATTAATAACTCCAAAAATCTTGTCATTCCATCCTCACCACCAGAAACCTTGCTCAGAGCATCCTTACCACTGTTGCATCGTGCTCATCGTCGAACTATTGGTCATGTTAATTTTAGTCATTTTTTCACTGGAAATTGATTGCGTCGGCCGTGAAGAGTGAAGTTCCAGCTGTTGCGACATTGTAGTCATACCACCACTATAGTTTGAGCCTCGTCAAACTTCAACAAACCTACTTAAAAAAACTTAGATCTGGTAAGATGTATAGGTTTTTTGTGTTTTAAAGTTATTTTATCATAGTTTTGTTGTAACCTTCATTTTTGTGTACTATTTATAGGAAACAGAGGCAGCATTGAAAAAAATCTGGTCTCGACCCTGTGAGGTCGAGACTCCCCAAAGAGTCTCGGCCACAAACTCCCAGGAGAGTCTCGACCCAAGTGGGTTGAGAGTTTCGACCCAAGTGAGCTAAGAGTATCGACCCAAGTGGGACAAAAACCCTAGATAGTTTCAACCCACTTGGTTTGAGACTCACTAGAGAGCCTTGGCCCAAGTGGACGGAGACTCTCTTGGGCGGAGACTCTTTAGACTGTCTTGACCCAACTGGGTCGAGGCTCTGACACTGAAAATTTAAATATTACAATATTTATTTTTTTATTTTTGATTTATAAGTTTATTTGCATTTAAACATTATAATGAATTAATGATTTGTTGTATTTTATCCAGAAATGACACCAAAAAAAGACAATGGCTACAAAAATAGACCGAGCATTCAATTAAAAAGTGTATCTTCTTCGATGCTTCCATTGATGGCATCACGTAGGCGAGCTATGGTGACAACAAAATCTAATCTTCCATCAATCAGTGAAAGCCCCTCACATTATTCATGACAAGAAGAAGAAGAAGTCGAATAACATAAAGCTGCCCATGTTGTTGAAGAGCATGAAGAAGGTGAAGATGCTATTTTCCCGATGGTCCATTTGATCTTTCAGTTTTTAAGAGTTTTAAGCACCATGTTGTTGTAGCAGTATGGAGGAATGAAATAATTTTTTATCTTTATACATATTATATTCAAATATGTTGTTCTCTCAACAATGAATTATTAATAATCTAATTTTTTGAAAAAAAATTTGCAAATGCAGCATTGAGGCCCTCTAAAGTGTATCAACCACAACAATATGATCAAGGCTTGGAACCTTGAATGTCATCCACAGCAGGCTCGCCTACAAGAGTTAATCAATAGATCTAGATTGAGCCCATTGATCACATGTTCCTATAGCTATGCTAATAGGTCGTTGATATCGACATTCATTGAGAGGTGTCATCCAGAGACGAACATATTTCACTTTCCATTCGGTGAAATATCCATTACACTCGACGATGTCTAAATTCTTCTTAGTATTTCAGTAATGGGCAAATCGATTTTAGTAAAATCGATCAAATTCGATGGTGTTGTGCAGTTGGTGTGCGATAGCTTCGGTGTATCTGAAGTCATTGAACAAATTAGAATGGCTAAAGGGCTCACAATAAGTAAGAGAGGTTAAGGAATCTCTTTGGTACGACCAAAGAGAATGTAAATGAATACTACAGTGTTGAAGCAACTGCGAAAGCTTTTATTTTGTATTTGCTAGGCAGTACACTGTTTACTAATAAGAGCGGTACCCGAGTTCATGTGTCATTCCTTCAGCTTGTAAAGAATTTGGATACTATCGGGTTGTCGGGACCCCTTCCCTAAGGAGAAGGAAGAACCGACCGGCACAGTGTTCTAACAAACTCATTCCCAAATTGAGCTTGCCCAAAACTCTGTTAAGCCTCTTCACAACACCATATATAAGACTATCAGAGTAATCTTAATAAATGCAGAACAACTAGAACAAATAAGTACAGTAAATTTTTATTTTTTTATACAAAAGTTAATTATATATACAGTGTCCTAAATGTAGCAGTAGCGGAATGCCTAAGTCAAAATGTCTACAATATTTTCCTCACTTCCTATACATTATACTAACTCTCAAAACCGTAAGCCACGTGAGGGAACCTACCGAAGTAAACAAGGTGCGCTTCACGCAATGACCACCTTCTTCCCCTTATCCGTAGAAGAAGAACTTGAAATGTTAGAGTAGTGAGCCAATTTTGTCCACGGTGGCTCAGTGAGTAATGGAACCTAATCTATAACTTAGAACAAGTATTCTAGAAAAGCAATGTATGAATGCACAATGATAATAATGCGAATGAATGCAACAGTTAATGAATGCTAAATC
>JAJIYU010009488.1:0-16938 GCA_030144865.1 Tinospora cordifolia | reverse complement strand
TAGTTTAAGATAGGAATAGAAAGTATTAAGTTGTAAATTTTTATTTTCTTATTGTATTAGAAATATGCTTGATGGAGATTTTTTGTCTATAAATAAGTTTGGTCTTTAATTTGTGAAATAGAAAATTGAAAAAAAATAAATTAGAGTAAAAAACTAATTGTCTTGAAAGAAAATTTATGAGAATTAAATAAAAGTTTGATTGTATTATATTTCATTACTTATTTAGTTGATTGATTAAGGTTGGAAAAGCCCAACATATTGAACATTTTCTAAACCCGGCACACTTGCTTGAAATCTTGAACGCAATTATTTTTTTTTGTTTGTTTATTTGGTGACAGCATAATGGGTTAGATTCACTTGGAAGTGTTAAAGTCATCTCCTTGCCTTTTCATTCATTCTAGAAAGAGAGCAGAGGCTAGTAAGGTCATGGTTCTGCGTCATTATGGGTTTATTTGGGTGGAAGGGAATAAACGAATGCTTGAAAAGAAGCAAAATCTAAACTTGCCTCATAGGATGAATACATAATGCTTGTAAGAGTACCCCGGTAGGGCAGAGGTAGTGAAAGAAATTTATTCCAAGGAAAAATCTTTTGAAATACACTTTTCAAAAACTTTCTGTTTACTTGTGAGAGTTATTAGATTTTTTAGAATCACACATCAATACATGATTGTTATTTAAGGTGATATAACAATTGTAATATTAAATGGCAAAACCCTTGGTTGAAAGATGGCATCTAAGACATTAAAGGTATATTATGTAAAAAGAAGAGATACTGATACTCACATGTAAATGGTAGTGTTTTCACGTAGCTAAAGCATTTTTTTTTTTTTTTGGACAAAACAAAACAAAAGAGAGAAGTGATTTCTCTAAGCTTAATCTCGCAAAAAGGTTTAGTGTCACACGAGCACACATATTAGAGTAGTTTATCTCACTTAATATCATGGGAATTGAATGCAAATTTTTGGTTTTGTCACTTAATAAGAAAATTTACTTTTGAGAATTTTTTTTCTTTTTTAAACTTCTAATCGTAATAAGGGTATAACTTCTTGAAGAAAAAAAGTAAAAAAAAGTTGGCTTATTAATCTAGAGTTTAACCTTCATCACAATTAAAAGTTAGAATTAAAATAGAAGTAGGGTGAAGTAGAGTTATTAAACATTAATATTTTAGAGAATCTTTAGTATAATGATTTATGCGAATTTAAAAAGGTTGTTGAAGAAAAATATATGTTCAAAATTTATTGAAGGTCATAGACTATTATTGATTAGTGGGTTGTTTGAAAACGTTATTTGTTTTTTAATTCACATGATCTGTTTTCGGGTTCGACTTAAGTATATTTCAAAATTATTCATTACTTGAGTTACTGTAAGATCATAAATGAGAGGTTTTATTTAACATAGTTTTCTTGATGTTTAGGGTTCAAACTTAAGATTTTTTATTTAAAGGACATTGAGTCTCGTCCACTCAACTTAACTTCTGATGACTGTAAATGTTACTTTACACTTTTGTATGTATATTTTAACTGAGTCTTTTTCTAACTATATATATAAAATAAGTAATTTTCTTTAATAAATTATATCGTCTTCATCTACTTTTTATCATTACTATGAATGCTTTATCGATTTATTCACTCCATTGGTATTGGCATATGTAAGAACTTCCTTGTGATCAAACACCTGAATTGGTTCTCTAATTTTAATTTCAATTAAGGTTATTCATATTATCTTTTAAAATTTCAATTTTTAATCATATCTTGAAACAATTTAATTGAAATTTATCTAATTATTTGTGTTTTTGTTTGTAACGACTTGTATTTGTGAATATATATTTTCGTATATTTTTCTAGAAAATTTAATGAAAATACATGAATTATTCTCAATTTTTTCTAATTTTGAATTACTTATTGAAGAAAATGAGAATAATGGAGAAAAATACAAATTTGAGGAGAAAAAATATGGAATCATAAGGAAAATGTGATTTCTTAAGAGAAAAATTTTTTGGGATTGATTATTGAATTTTCAGAATAATTATGAAATTTTTAGAGAAATTAATAGAATTTTTGGAAGAAAAATATAATTTATGGGTGAATTATTCAATTTTTAGAAAATAATTGTATAAAAAAAATGAAAATGGTATATATTAGAGGATTTTGGTAAAGAATGATAAATCAAATGATTTTAATAATTTTAGAAAAAAAAAGAAAAATGAAAATTTTAGATATACATACATATATACATGGGTGTGTGTATATGTGTGTATAAAACAAAAAAAAATTGAAATTTCCGCATGGGCTGACTCACAGCCCGTGCGGGCTGGGCCGAACGAGCCAAGCCCGACCCGCTCTCCTTCCTCTCCTCTCCCCTCTTCTTTCTTCTATCTTCTTCTTTTTTTCTTTCCTTCAACCACCACCTGCAACAAAGCATGGCAGGAACAGACTTTTGCACTTGATTTTGGACCACCGGTGGACGTCGCCGGCACGCCACCCCTACACCCAGTGAACTCCGGCCGAGAAACTTCCATGCCTGACCATTCCCCCGGCTATGTGGGTGGCCACATGGCACGTTTTGGTTCGTGCAAAACCCCTCCCAAACAACACAAAAACCTAGTTTTGGTACAGAAATCCAGTTTGAACGAGCTACCTTTTACCCCTCATATCTTTCTCGTCTGAGGTCGGAATTTGGTGACCTTGGGGTCTTTGGAAAGAACTCATTTCCTTCTTCAAGTTTGTGCAAACCGTCAAGCAAAAGCACTGGCTAGTTGAGACGGAAAACACCATGAAAGTTGGCCATTCGTCACTGCGAAACCCAGAAAACCAAACAAGTGTGTTTGGCCGTGTTTTATGAGCTGATTTCTCACTCGTCCGAGCTCTGATTTTATGGTAATGTGGCTCTTTTCAAAGCTTGGAATGTCTACTTTAATTTTCGTTTTGTGAGAAATAGCAAAGAAATACTCGAAGCATGTCGAAAATGGTGTTGAAGTAGGCTACTTAACATGCATGTGTAAGTACTTGGAAAATTTTTGAAAAACCTGTCATGATGCTATGATTTTGAGCTTTCTGTTTTGATTTTTTTAAAATAGCTATACATGTCAGATTGATCTAAAAATTTGAGGGTATGATTATGGGATAATTAAGAGTGTTGTGTAAAATTTTCGGCTCAAACCAATAAGTATAAGGTGTTCAAATAGATGGAAATCTGATTGTTTGTCATGTGCAATCCGAGAAAAACTAAGTTCTTGATATTATCATTGAAAAACATAGCAAACGAGGTCCAAAATTCGTGAAATAAAATTCTGGAGACTCCTTAGGAAGTTTATATTGTATCTGAAAACTTTCTCATCAATCCTAAATATGGATTGGCTGCAGAAAATTTGGAAAGTCTGCTGCGCAGGTAGAGCAAAAAGGGCTGGAAATTAGGTAACTGATATCCTAAGTGAAAACTAGGTCTAATGAAGTCCAAAAATCCCAAATTAAAATCCTAGTGAATATATTTAGCGTATAGGTCGTATCTGAAAATTTTTGTGCAATTCCAACATACGGATTGGTCACAAGAAAATCGGAAAATTCTCTGCGCGGATAGAATGAAAATCCTAAATTTGAATACCTGATATCCCTATTAGAGGACGTGTCAAATGAGGTCCAAAAATCCCAAATTTAATTCTGGTGTTTATTTGAAGGGTCTAGATCAAATTTGAAAGGTTTTGCGCAAATCCAACAGTTAGATTGATCGCAAGAAAATCGATAAATTTGTTGCGCAAATTGAACTAAAGGCCTAGAGTTTGACCAAGTGTTGCGGATTGGAGATTTTGACCCAATTTGACCATATTGACCAATGTTGGCCAATTTGACTAAGGTGACCGAGTTTGACCAAGTTTGACTGGTTGACCAGGTTTGACCGAGTCGAATTTTGGGTCGACTAAGACCGACTAGGGGGTAGTGGGACCGGAATTAAATAACATTTCATGATGAACTGAAATTGAGTTAACATAATGCAGATTTGAGCGTATATCGCGGGACTGGGCCGAGTGTGGAGAGGACATCGGTGCGCAGGACCCGAGGTGAGTAGTTTGACCTAGTTGTTATCTTAATTGTATTCCTTGCATGAAAAATGATTGAAATTGTCATCGATTGAATGGTTTCATATGTTTGAGCTATATGGGTTAATTTGAAATATATGTAGTCGTACACCGATAGTGAGACCATAGGCTCGAGGTCCGAGTACAGGGTCAGGGTACACAATGTGATTGGATTAGGCTCGAGGACTGAGCGATGGGGTTAGGGCATATGATCAGTGCGCCTAGCCTCAGACCCGCTCGAGCATGGCACTTGAGGACCGAGCGCAGGGTTAGGGCGTTCGATGAATGCGCCTAGCCCTTGACCCGCTTGAGTGGCCGGTACGTCTGATTCATGACCCACTCGAGCGATGACCATAGAGTTGTATTGATGATTTAAGCCCTAGTCTGGATATAGTTTTGAGCTGCATGTATTTAAATTACTTTTGTTTAACTGTTGCACTATTTATAACTATTTTATTACATACTATGCTTTCAATTACTACTCATGCATACATGCAAGGTTTTCAGAGTGCTAGTTAGATGATATACTGGTTTTCCTACTCACTGAGCCATGTTGAATATTAGACTCACTACTCTACTAACATTTCAGGTTCCTCAGCGGCTGATAAAGGGAAAGACGGGGTGATAGCCTAATCCCCGTGTGGTCTTGTATTCCCTTTTGTTTCTATCGATAGGTCGGTCATTTTTTTTTGTAAGTCTGAACTTCTAAATGTCGGATTATGTGCGTTTGTACTTTTGGAACATGACAACATGTAATATATCGCTTATTTTCGCACTTTAATTAAATGGATGTTTAAATTACTCAGATGTGACATGGAGGTCGAGGTTGGAAAGGCTTAACGGCGGCTGGGAGGACTCGACTCGATGAGTCAGTTCGTTTAGCCGCTATGCCGGTTGGGTCGCCCTTCAGCCTAGGGAAGGGGTCCCAACATTGTTATACTTAGTTTCTTCTCACATGTTTGTTTGTAGGAATTGATATATAAAGATATAAGATATTTTTTTTTAACACTTTGTTTTATACATTGGCTTTTGCCTAGCAAAGTTTTGAAAATTATCTCAAAAGTAGAAAACTAGGGAATGCCTCATTATGTCATAGGAAAGAAAATATAGAATGGCTATCTAGATTATTAAATATCTCGAATGTCAAACATAGATTGAAATTATAGACAAATGTCGCATAATTAATATGGAGAAAATTTATATTTTCTATGACACTAGATAACAATAGAATTAAAAAATAGTCTCTAATGTAATTATGAATTTTTTTTAATTATTTTTTTATGACATTGGGTTTTATGTCCACTCTCTTACATAATATATTAATTGGTTATCTATAGTACCCCTTAAAAATAGAAGGTTATGTTCATGACCTTTATTTTGTTTTTATTATATCAACTTCATTGTAAAAATAGATAGTTACATTTAAAAAGTATTTTTGGCCTAATATTTTATTTACCCACGTGACACTTATGTTTTTTTCAATTCATAATTGTATCAAAGATGCTCTTATCCTTACATAAGTAAACGGCTAATTTTTTTAAAGTTACACAAGATAAAAAGTTGGTTATATTTTTCTTAGGGGTTTGTTGTTGCCCTATTAAATAGTGATGTGGACACTTGTTCCTCCTACTAAGTAACTAAAATTTTTATGGTCTTTGTTTAGTTTTTAAAAATAATTTGCATACCTAGGGCAAATACTACTATAATAAATTAAAAATGTCAGGACATGTCTATTATACTTAAAAAAGAAAAAATAATTTCATGTTGCAAGCATGTGTGCACTGAAACAAAAAGTGCACCAACCATTGGTGATAGGTCAGGGTTGTCCATCTCCAACTGTCCTATCACACTTGCATTTAAAGCACATGCTCCTATGATACTAAAGCTCTTTGCCCCAACAACTCCTTTGCTTAGTATATGTGTAATGCAATAGTGTCGTTCGTCAGTCCTATCTCTATCTGGATGCCACAAAGCCAGCTAGTTTTATTAGGTAGAGCATTCAATCCCAGCAATACAAGGCCCTCCTTTGGCAATGTTGGACACTAGTAGACCCTTTGTGCTACAAATGTTCCACAAAGCTCAAGCAATCTTGTTCACAGCATGCTAATATACGAAGAAATAATATATTTTTTGCATATGTGTTACAGCACACAAAATTTTAATTTATTATTATTATTATTTTTTTGTGTCTATCAATGTACATTAAAAAAAAATAAAATTGGTTCATATATACTATTTAAAAATAAGCATAGGGTATGGGGCTAAGAAGGTATTATAACTTGTCAAAAGTCCAGTTGTTCTTTATAAGTGGATATTGCATTATATGACAAACAATTCTTTTAAAAGTTGCTAGATCATTTTGAATCATGCATTAGCACATAATTTAATGTGATGTACCAACTCTTTTGATAATGTAAACAAAATATATTTGAAAATGTATTAGTAAATCATTGAAGGTATTTAAAAATGTGAATTTTACTAGCTTCTATGTTTCCTAAGTAATAAGAATTGGAATTAGAGTAAGCAATTCGACGAGGAGCTTTGGATTATTAGCGAAACTTGGCTTTTTCTCTATTTTTTAATTGCATGAAGATGGACCCTTTTTCATGAGGGTTTTCAGGTTAAGATGCTTGTAGTGTTCTTCATAATACTACTAGTTAATGTTTTTGTGGCGTTTTGGTAGCATTAATGTATAATTATTTAGAAAATGCGTACTTCTGCTTGTCACCCTGGGGAGTAGCATGAAATCCTCGATGATTATTGCTTCTTGTGCACATTAATTAAAAACTGCAACTACATCCTTCAAATTATTCTATAATAAGACCATGATTGAACTCTTGTCAAGGTCAAATAATCTCGTAGAGAAGCAAAGTATAAACTAATTTAATTTATAAAGTAAACTGTTCTTGCACTCTCTTTCACGGTGTACTAAGTTGACATTAAAATTATAAATAGTTATACTTTCTTCCTTCATATTATTTTAAAGGTTTACAATAAAGAGTGTCACTAGTTGCGTGCAAATATTTTGCTATCAAAAATATATATATAATAACATAAAATAACAACGGAACCACCATTACGTATTTACATGCATTTTTGTTTAATCCAATTGCCATGTAAAATTGTATTTCGTCATTCATATTAACTGAAAATGGATAAGACATTGAAACAAAATGCAACTCTGGGCAAAAGAATGCCGTATGACAAGCAAAAGAAGCCTTAGAATTCTTGTTCTTTTTTCTTCTTATTTTTCTTATTTTTTTTTTTTTCTAGAGATAAAACAACAGCAAGCATCCACTCAAGTAGTTTCTAGGGGCAAAAATCTTAGCAACTACTGTGGCAACAATCACTAACTCATCTTCCCATAAAATCTTCTACATTAACCTTTCAGCAATGCTTGAACCCACAAACTCGTGGTTTCACGTTGAGCCTTTAACCAATCGGCCTGCTTCATTGGCCAATCCTTTGAATTGATGAGTATTTCCAAATTCAGACAAAGTTGCGAACCGGGCAAGTGCTATCTTTTTCTTCAGCAACAGCTTTGAAGATAACTCTCAAGAAATACTAACTCCTGCAACTGCTTATGGTTCTCATATACAGGAAACCGGAAACCTGTGGAATAGCATGAGCTAGTTGCTATTTCAAGTGCACCAAACAGTAACCAAGTCTTCAGAACTTGGCTTCAAATAGCCGCATGTGCTACTGATTCTGACAATGCATTGGCATCAGACTTTGCAAACTACCCATACAAATACAACAGCAAATTTAAAGCAGTCTAAATCACGTTGCTAACCCCGCGGAGAATGTGTTGGGGAGAGCAAACAAAAGTTAACTTATTGTAATGCACGTTCCTACAAAACTGATTATGTAGAAATTAGAAAGAGACCTGACACTGTTTCTCAACTCATCGCTTGACCCATTGGAAGCTCTTCCTTGCTTTAGCTTTCCCGGGTTTCTTTCTTTCTACAACTCGAGGGTCTCTTGTTAAAAAGCCAACTGAATTCAAAGATGTAAAGTACATCAGTATAGTAAAACTAGCAGTGCCCCAGAAAGAAAAGGAAAAAGAAATAATTGTTCTTAAGAAGGTACAACGGTTGACATGAGGGGATAGGTATTTTGGAGGGACAATCTTTGATTACTCACTATTTAAGTTTATATTTTCCTGAGAGAAGTGCACAACATGATGTGCACACTTTTTCTTCAAATACTAAATAAACAGAAAGACTAAACAATTGCAATCCAACTTATAGATGCTACCAAAAAATTTAGCTGATAAAAGCTCACATTGAACTTCCAGTTAGAATCAATGAATGGAGCATTACCAGATTTCAGATTTGGATGTAAGCCAGGCTCCCAGTTTTGTAAAGCCCTACTTATTCCCAAACGAATAGCTCCAACTTGGCCTACAAAATAATCAGATCTTAGGTCACATATAAAGCACCTATAAGAAAATATTGGTATAAATTGCTAATTACCCAGTTCTGTTAAGACCAATTATACCCCCGCCTTTCTTCCAGCAGAACACAGAGAAGCCTAAGCAACATATGAATACAAATGCAGGACAATTCATTTCTAGAAAGAAATCTTAATAATCTCACCGGAGACACCGCCACCCTTCACAGTGCAGCGAACATCCCATAGACCTAAAGTCTTTGTCTCAGCAAACGGTCGAAGAAGATCTGCACGATGGTCGAGAATGGGGAAGTAAACATCAAACTGCTTGTCATTGACGATAAATTTCCCATCACCAGGTTGTATCCAAACACGTGCTATACTGCACTTTCTTCTCCCTGTTCCATAAGCCCTACCCTTTTCATCAACCTGCCTTACTCGGGCCTTGGCAGCTTCCTCCTGTTTCTGGCGCTCTATTTCAGCCCTTGTAGACTTCCTCTCATTTTTCTCCAAACGTATATCTTCTATTTCTCTCAATGGAGGCAATCCTTCAACACCTTCTAAATCCTTGAGAGCTATCAAGCTGTCAAGCATTGTATCAGTTATTCCTGATGCTGCAATGAGGTCGCCAAATGCCCGGTTTGGACCTGAAAATGTAATCAGGATGAGTGTTGCAAAGAAAATTTTCAAATGATTCTAAATGCAATAAATGTGAAAATGATTCAATATAAAAAGATCATGACAGCTAAACGTTACTCTTTCTTTAAAGAGTTGTTCAACAAAAAGGGTTAAGGAGCATGCTTCAGTTAGAATACTCAGTAAACTTACAATTTTGGACTGTACGTCAACAATTGATGCTCATTCAAACAAATGGGCACGTGCTTCTAGTTGTTGGAACTTGCAAGAATCTCAAAGACTATTTCCTTTCTAAATAACAATGTTAGAACCTAAACCACCAAAAACATATTTTCAGATATCCAATTCAAATGGTCTACTTCTTCACATCCATCACACAATGCATGCAGTTATTGATAGACAAAAGAATCATAGTATGCATTTCCGTATACTAGCTAAAGCGTTACGTATGTCCAATGGAGATCATATTCACGTTGGTACTGTACTAGGTAAACTGGAGGGGGAAAGAGAAATCACCTTGGGCTTTGTTGATTTACTACGCGATGATTTTATTGAAAAAGACCGCAGTCGCGGTATTTATTTCACTCAAGATTGGGTAAACACGAGGGTTGCACTTGTTGCGAGGCTTAACCCAACAACTTACAGCACGAGCTGACGACAGCCATGCACAACCTGTATCCGCGTTCCCGAAGGCACCCCTCTCTTCATGAAGGGAAGAGGAATGAAGCACCAAACAGCTAACACCTTAGGAATTCTCAACAGAACCTAACAAGAAGGAATGTCATGTCCCAATAGTAACACATATCATTCTTTCTCTAAGGAAGATCCTAATCTAAGACATAACAACAAGAAATGTCATGTCCCAAAAGTAACACATATTGTTCTTTCCCTAAGGAAGATCGTAATCTAAGATATAATGCTATCTGTAACTCTCAAATTAGAAAGGAAGGAAAATATGGCCACATGATAACTTGAGTCAAGCTCCAACTCATCACAACTTGTTTTAGGAGAAGCCTTGAGCACATTTGAGGATTTTGTGGATCAGCAAGTTTCCATATGGCAGGCTTCAAATTGGCCTTTGATGGTTTGTCTTAACAAGTGTCACCAGTGAAATGGCAAATTCACTAGAATAGGTTTCCAAAACCACAAAGAAAGGTTGCCTTGAGCCAGAAGGCATTGCCTTATTACAGTTTATAATGCTATCTGTAACTCTCAAATTAGAAAGGAAGGAAAATATGGCCACATGATAACTTGGGTCAAGCTCCAACTCATCACAACTTGTTTTAGGAGAAGCCTTGAGCACATTTGAGGATTTTGTGGATCAGCAAGTTTCCACATGGCAGGCTTCAAATTGGCCTTTGATGGTTTGTCTTAACAAGTGTCACCAGTGAAATGGCAAATTCACTAGAATAGGTTTCCAAAACCACAAAGAAAGGTTGCCTTGAGCCAGAAGGCATTGCCTTATTACAGTTTATAGGTAAAGATGGTCACTCGTCTCCATCCTTAAATTTGACTTACAGGCTAAAGTAATGCAAGTTAAGATTTGGATAAGTCCAATGTATTCTAGTTTGGCTCAAGCAAACTGCAGAAAAAGCTTCCTTTTGGAACAAAGCTGCAACTCTACTGTAAAGATGGGTATTCCTCTCCATCCCTAAATTTTGACCTATAGGCTAAAGTACGCAAGTTAAAATCTGGATGGGTCCAATTCGTTATAATTTCTAGGTTAAGATGGCCACTCCTCTTCCAACCCTAAAATTTGACATATATGCTAAAGTATGCAAATTAAGATATGGGTGAGTCCAGTTTATTCCAATTTGGTGAGAGTCAACTGAAGAAAAACTTCCTTTTGGAACAAAGCACTAACTGTATTTTGATAACCATCATCCCTTCCCTATGTTTCCTACATTATTAGTTGTTAGAAACCTACAAGCAATATTGATGATTGCGTGTGCTTACCTTGCATCTTTTGCATCATCCATTGATTTGGGCCACTTGTCACCTTTAATCCCAAAAAGTAAAATCTTTCTAAGGTTTTTTTTTTTTTTTTACTACTTGAAAACAATAAAAGAAAATTAAAGAAGCTAAAACATACCTTTCAACTGAACAGAAAGCACCTCTTTCTCTTGCTCAAGCTGTTTTTCTGCCTCACTCTTTTCCTTTACAGAACTCTCATCTTTGGTGGCCATTAGGCCCTCTGTAGCCTCTCCCTCTCCAATGTCAAAGATCTCCACTTTCTCTTCCTCATCAAAACTCCAAGGTTTATAACCCACTGCAGTCTCCCAATCATCTATGCCCTCAACCTTCTTTGGCTCAAACTCCTTGTCAATTTCACTGAATATGTCACCCTTTGGCGCAGAATTTTTAGGCCATGATCCATCATTTACATTTGATTCACTAAAAGATTCCTTCTCTGGTTTAACATCTGAATCTTGAAGGTCATCTGTGATTCCGGCAAGATCTTTGCCATCATCCGTGAAAATAGAATCTCCGTTGTCATTGTTTTCTAGAGAAATTCTCCAAGAACTTGAGATTGATGGACCTTTCTCAATATCATCTCCATTGTTCTTTCGACTGCTTGAGAAAAATCGAGATGTTTCATTATCAAATCTGGCATTGGGGTTGTAGAGAAGCGTATGAAAAGAACGAGGAATAAGATAATGGACTGATTGGTCTGAAGAAATTAGAGATAAGAAACGAAGACTATAAGGACGAGCAATTAAGCGCAAGAACATTTTAGGTGGACAAATGAATGAAGACAAGTTTAGATGAAGAGTTTTTTATATATTAATAATCCTCAGCTCAATCTGCTTCAAGTTTGATATTTTCACCACACCCACCATCGACCTGGCCAAGTCAAAGCGTAAAGCATTAAAAAGTAACGAAATAAATATGTACGAGTTTTGAGCTAAAGCAACAAATTTCTCAAGGAAAACCACTACTACTCTAAGAAATGAAAAGGATAAAGCTTAGTAACTTAAAAAATAAATGCAAGCACTCAATAACGAAGAAATAGAAGAAAGTAGCTATGAACAAACATTAAGTACAGCTGATGCTTTCTAAACCAAATTGACCAATGAAATCATCGGGGAAATTTAGTCTTCAATTACTACATTGAGAACAAAATAAACAGCATCTTTAGATTTAAGAGAACAAAACAGAAATTTGCAAAGTAAAAAATCCATGAAACAAGAGTCCATATTCAAAGCAAGGAACAAAAACTCAACTTCGCCCCAAACTTTGACCTTTAAAAATTAAAAGTAATTTGAAGAGTTCGAGAATTCAAAAGAATTTCTATTAAAAATTTGCAAGCTTAGAAAAAGATTCTATGTAAATGCTAAAATATAAATAGTTTTTAAAAATGATGAAAAACAAACATTAAATACATACATTTTACATATAAAAGTATAGATATAATGTTATCAAACGAATATTTTGATATAACCAATGTTTAATACACATCACACATGCTAACTCAAAATTGTTACAAACAAGAAAGTACGAGAAACATATTGTCAAACCCCAATGGTCGTGCAAACATAAACCCTAGCTCAACTGATCATTGGTTCACTAGTCGCTGCATGTGCAAGCAGCTTCGATCTTCTTTATCAACTACAACAGACATCCCTTATTTGTTCTTCTCCTTTCAACGCCTCTCCTCTCAAGCATTCAACTTATTCTTCTCATCTTTCTTCTCTTTATCATCTCTCCTATAAGTTGCAGCTCGTTCTCCTTTTGCTTGGATTGTCACTTGCCGAGTGCATGCATCTTGCGTTCCACAAAAATGTCTTTTAAGACTTTTTTAGTTTTTTTTTAATAAATCGTCAAAACTTCAATTTTGGGCAAACTATACCATTTTTTGAGATTTTGACAAAATTTTTTAATTTTATAGTTACAAGTAAACTTCACTTCAATTGTCTAAATTATTTAAGTAATTTGGTCAATTTCGCCAAAATTCATAAAATATTCAGATCATAATTCAAAGAATTTGCATTTTCTACTAATATAAGCTCTTTGTTTCCTATTCACCCCTACAAGCACTTAGAAACAAAACCCATATTAGTTAGGATTTCCAATTAAAAATTAAAACACCATCGTTGTAAAAAATAAGTTCAAACAAGATCATGGACAACGAATTAAGGAAAGCCTAGCTCATTCAGAGTCAAGGGCAACAACAGAATATATTTTCCCAGAAGCTACTTTCAAGAATTATTAAGTCATCAAATCCAATTACAAAAGTTGTTGATTTTAGTTATCTTATTGTATTCTTTTTTATTTACTTTTTTATTTTAGTTATCTTATTGTATTATTATTGTTTAATTTATTGAATCTCATGAAAGAAACAAACATCTTGTATCTTACCACATGAGACTTTGAATATGGTAAGATCATGAATGAGGTGACATCCTCAAAGCTTATTCCACCGATTCATGGAAAATTGATTCATTTTAATAAAACTGTTTATGAAATCTGTAGAAAGCCTATGCATTTTGATAAATGAGAACTGAAATGGCAGATCTAACTTCAACCAAAAAGATAGGTAGATAACTGGTTTCAACACCCCATTTGGGCAATACCAATGGAATGGTAGGCCTTTAGGCCTTAAGAATGCTGCTTTTGAATTCTTAAAAATGATGAACGACATATTCTCCGCCCATACAGAATTCATCTTAGTTTACATTCGTGATGTTCCTCTTTTCTCTCTTACAATAAATAAACAAATAAACACTAGAATCACCTTAATACCTTCTACTCAATAGTAAAGTGTAATGGTCTTGTTCTCTCTAAACAAAGAATGAAGCTTTCCCAAACCTCATTTCATTTTTTAGCATTTACGATTCCAATCAAACCACAACCCCAGTCCAGCATCTCCCCCAATTTGCAGAAAAATTTCTTGTTCAGTTCACAGGTAAAAAACAATTGCAAAGATTCTTAGGATGCTTAAATTACATCTACGATTTTTATCAAGACATAGTTAAAGATAGATCTATGCTTCAGAAATTCCTTAAAAATATCAAGCTTCCCATCCATTCTCAAGCCGTCAAACACAAACTCTAGGCTTCCTTCGCCCCTGCCTTACCGCTGCTAATACAAATTATCCCGATATCAGCAGTGTCGGGTATGAAGGAATACTCTTCTAGAAAAATCCGCAAGGACGAGAAATCTTGTGCCATATACCTTTAGCACATGAAATTCCTCAAAACAAAATTATTCTCCTATCAAAAAAGTTCTTGCGGCAGTATTAGGTGTTCAAAAATTTCAAGAGATGTTAAAATCAAAACTTTAGAATTCTTATTGATTGCAAATCAGCCAAAAAAAAAAAAAGGAAAAAAAAGGATGTTAAGAATCTTGCTTTAAGACAATTTTTACCAAGATGGCAAACAATACTATTTATATTTGACTTTGAAATAACTTTTATTAATGAGAAAAAAATAATTCCCTTCTTGATTTGCTCTCTTGTGAATTTCTAACACCCCAGAAGTTTTTATCATTCAAATGCATACTGATAAAGGAAAGCAAGTCAATCAAGGGTCACAGGTAACCATTGCCACACATCCAGCCACAAATAATTCTTTCTCTCGCTTATTCACTCAATACAGTACTTCAGCCCCCTCTGCACTTGCTTTATCTAAAGCTCAATATATTCACAGGTCTATCAAAAGAATCATTTTTATCAAACCAGTTCAAGTTCCTTATCCCCTATCAAGGCTTCTCGACAATGTTTTTTCCTCCCAACTGTCAATTTATTATCCAAGACCTAAGATTATCATCAAGTTTTATGAATGGATCCTAACATTTACCAATTCAACTTTTATTGACCGCACTTTGGAATCAAATAAAGAAATCATGCTCACCAAGCCAAAAATTCATAAAGTCCTTATTTTAGAACATTGGAAACCTAACCTTGCCTACAATTATGTTCAAAGTGCTCCATCCAAACAGCCAGTCCTTGTAAACTATTATGATTATCAAAATGCATGAAATTTGTTCTCTTTCATTTAAAAAAAAAAAGAAAAGAAAAGAAAAAGAAAAAAACCAGAACCAAAGCATTCTTGGTTTATTTCTTTCACTTAAGTTTCAAGGTTACAATCCTCACATGGTTTATTGCCCAATGGTGGAACTCTTTGGCTCTCACTTGCAAAATCCTGCCAATCCATCTTTCTAATAAAGATTTCTCCTGCCTTCAATTTGTACTCAAGTATAAGGCTCCTTAGATTTTAAAATGGATAAAGAAGAAAATCATCCACTCCTATCCAGGCATATTTTCATAGACTGTTTAAGTATGAACAAGATCAAATCATCAAGCCTGTCACACCAAATAAATCAATCAAGCCTATCCCGCTAGCCTCTTTTGTTCCCTCAACGCCAGTAAAGTCAGCCACATCATTCAAGCCAGTTGTTCCATTTTTATCAAGTATCTTTAAAGATGAAGCAAATCAAGTCAAAGAATTGAACGACTCAAAATGCTCTACTATAGACATTCACAAAAGATTCAACACTCTTGAGAATCTCATCATGGATCAACATCAAGACATAAGATATTAGCATCAAGATATTGAGCTTCTTAATGAACAAGTTACTTCATCAAATTGTACTTCCTCACAAGGCAATCAGAATCAAGGGCATGGAAATCAAGATTTTAAAATAAGATATAAAGATTTAGGATTCTAATTTCTCATAAAAATAAAAGGGAGAGAGTTATTGTATTATCTTCCCTTGTCTTTCTGCTTCTGCCAAATGTCAGTGTTAGCCTTATCTTTTCTTCTTTGCAACGTTTCTTCTTTTTCTTTGTCAAGATTTTTCCTTCCTTTTATTCTTTTTAGTGTTGCGTCCTTTGTTCTTTTTCTTTTCTTGGCTTTAGTTAGCCTTAATCTCTTATTTCTTTTCTCTCCCTATCATTTCTTCTAAACTTTTCTATTGCTCCTTTGTTCAAGGATAGAGCTTCAATTCCAATCTTACTCTCTCACTCCCTTCTATTTCTGCCTTCATTCATGGGTAGAGCTCTAATTCCAATCTGACTCTCTCAAAAGAATTGCCAACTTCTTATAAAAATAGAAGTAATGAAAGATGAGTCACAAATATCCCAGCAGACAATTTAAAATGCCTTTTTTTGTGCTTTTCTTTTTAATTACTTCTAATCACAAGTGAAATGCCTCCTTTCCCAAAACAAAAAACAAAGCACCTTGAATAAATACCAAATATAAGCCTAGCTTCACATCAAAAAAGAGTCTGAAGAAATGTTCCAATCTACGAACGTCCAACTTCATCCTTTTCCTTATCTTCGGGTTTGCACATTATAAGTTTCATCAGCTCTCCTTCACAAGCACATTGAACATATGAAGTAGAAGAACCAAGCATTGCACAAATCCCACCACATCACAGACACAAACAGAGTTCATACCGTGATACACAGAAATCAAAGCTAATGACATTATGAACCATTATATATGGTCCAAACACAAATTTATCTCACTGAACGCTACGATACACGTATATTAAATCATTCAATCCCAGAAAAAGTAAACGATACCATGAACAAACTGATCATAGAACGAAGCCAAAATCTGAGAAACAACGACGAAAAAGACATGGGTACTAAATCTGCAAGATTGAGGGAACGTACCTTCTCGCAGATGCGCAGAAGAGCGCGAACGAGTTCTTGAGAGTCTCGGCGGCAAAGGCTAGGGTTTTTGAAGGAGCAAGATTTCGGCATTTTCCGCAGTTTATACTGAAATAGAACCTGAATTACGAAGTTCCTCGGATGAAATAAAAACTCTGATGTTTAGCATGAATACGACTTGCCCTGTTTTAATGACATTCGATTTCGCCACGTGGAGAGG
>JAJIYU010009487.1:0-16970 GCA_030144865.1 Tinospora cordifolia | reverse complement strand
TTTTAAAATTATTTTTTAAAAATATTAACTAAATATAAAAATATAAATATAATTTATTAAAATTAAATTAAAATATTTTTAAAATTTAAAATTATTCTTAATGTATTATGTAATATTAACTTATGTGTAACCTATTTATTGACTTATTTTTAATCATGTTAAACGGGTCATTTCGGGTTTATCAGGTTAACTTGTTTATGACTCGTATTTAGTCGTGTTTAATCGTGTTCAACCCGTTTAGACCCAAACCCGTTTATATCAAACCCAAACCCGTTAACTTCGTGTCGTGTTCGGGTCGGGTTATCGTGTCGTGCCATAAATTGCCACCCCTACTTAATACCATATTCATGTATGCTTGATTTCAGTTTACTATGCATTTTAGGTTTAAAGAATGTGATTTAAATTTCAGATTTACATGTATGTCATGTTAGTTAATCATGAAACCATACCATGCTTAAATTGTGCATGTTTAGGTTTATTTTAAAGTATGATGCATACTGTGTGTTTGTTTTCATGCTTTGAATGTTTATGCGTTAAACATGCTGAAATTATTTTATTTATGATTCATGAGTAGGATATTTAATGAAAGATGTTGAGATTAAGAACCATGTACTTGTGATTAGTTCACATGGTTCAACTCCAAAATACTTAGAATATGGGTGAGACCCTAAGTCCAATAAATATGGCAAAAGAAATGTCTTTTCACTCCAATGAAACATTTTGTTAAGAACATCTTTCAGTCTAATCTATAATTGTAAACAAAATAATATTTGAAATGCCTAATGTTTTACAAGAGCTTGAATTTGAATGTGTTGTTAGCCTAAATTAGTAATTTGGTTGTTTGAAAAAGATCCACTGGGTTGTGTGTTCACCCTTTCTCTTTTATTTTTTAGGGATTTGAATCACATGAGGACTTTGATATTAGATAGGTTCTAACTTTAGAAAGTTCCTATAGTTGAATGTAAGGGCATGTAGCCCAAATTTTGAATATCTATAATGTAAGAGTTCCACTAAATTTAATTTCTTTTATCAATTTATGAGTTATGTATTCTATTTTATTAAATCAATAAGGATTTGGAAAATTTCATTTTATATCTTTTGTAACTGCCTTATTGAACTTTGTATAGAAATTTTGGGTTAAGTTTTCTTGAATCTCAATGAGGCGAGGGATAAAAGGAATAAGAAGTCAAGTTGTGTATTGTAAAGTAATATCAACCTGGCCCGCCTTGTGGTTAAGTCTAATTGAAAATCTTGGGGGTTGCGGTGTTACAATCTATACATCACACCAACTCATTCCACTACTCATATATCTATATCTATATATATATATATATATATATATATATATATCCCACCAATCCATTCCATTACTCATATATGTTCTACCCTTGGGTATTTAATGTGTTTGCACAATTTAATGAACTCATTTGTATATTCTTAATATTCGAGAATTTTTCAAGATATTACAATCTACCTTTCATCCTCGAAATTTGTACTTGCTTGTTCATCCGGTTGTCATTCAATTGTGTACTCTTAGTGAAGAAGTCTAAGTACTTAGCCTTCATCTCATTTTCCAGCTTCCAAGTGGCCTTTTCTACCCCATGATGTTTCTAGAGAACTTCGACGAAGGGAATGTCCTTTGTTTTCATGCTTTGTGCCTTGCGATCGAGGATCCTACTTACCGCTTCTTCATACGTGGCATCGTCTTGAACATCCACATCCTCCCAATCAATTATGTGAGAGGGATCAGGTTTATACTTCCTAACTATTGACACATGGAACACGTTATGAACTAAGAACATTCTATTTGATCAATCTAACTCGTAGGTGCACTCTCCAATTCTTTTAAGTATTTCAAATAGACCAACAAATCTGGGTGATAACTTTTCTTTGTATTCAAACTTCTTGATTCCTTTCTGAGGGTTTATCCATAAGAACACTCTATCACCCATGTGGAACTCAAGGAGCCTTCTCCTTTTATTGGCATAACTCTTTTGCCTACTTTGTGCTATGGCCCATCTCTTCTATATCTATTTAACTTGATTGTTCATCTCCTCTACAAGATTAGGCCTAATAAACACATGTTCCTCAAGTTCAGTCCAACAGGTTGATGATTTGCAAGGCCTCCCAAAGAGAGCTTCATACGAAGCCATCTTTATGCTTGCTTGATAACTATTATTATAGACAAACTCTGTTAGGTACAGGTGTTTGCTCCAATTTTCCTTGAAGTAGAAAACGCAAGACCTCAACACATTTCTAGTGTCTGAATGACACTCTCAAAGTGACCATTAGTTTGAGGATGGAAAGCGGTGCCTATGGTTAATCTAGTGCCCAACTCCTTCTGTAGGCTCTGCCAAAACTATGATGTGAACCAAGAGTCTCCATCTGACTCTATGGTTTTAGGTATGCCATGAAGTCGTACCATCTCCTTCACATAGAGTTCCCCTAGCTTACTAACTTAGTCTATGGATATAACGGGCAAGAAATGTGCCACTTTAGTGAAATGATCCACAATTACCCATATAGTATCTTCTCCTTTTTTGTTTCCAGAGTAATCTGGTGACAAAGTCCATGGCAATGTTATCCCACCTCCATTCAGCGATTGGAAGTGTTTGTAACATTCCAGTGGGTTTTCCATGCTTCACCTTCATTTGCTAACAAGTTAAGTGCTTAAAGACATTTAACTACATGTAACAACCCCCAAAACTTTCAATTGAACTTAACCACAAGGCGGGTCAAGCCAATGTTTCTTTACAAGTACACAACTTGACTTTCCATTTTGTTTATCCCATGCCTTAAACAAGAATACTTAACTAGACATTTATTAATGAATTTCAGTAAGGCAATTATACAAGAGATAAAAGAAATTAAATTCAAATCTTTATCGATTTAATAAAATAAGGGACAAATACATAACTTGAACTAGATATTTATTTCAGCGGAAGTCTTACATTATAAATATTCAAAATTTGGACTATAAGTCCTTACATCAAAATAAACGTAGAAACTTTCTAAAAACTAACATTCTAAGTCTTTAATATGCATCATCATATGTTTAATTTCCTAAAAAGATAAGAGATGAAGAGTGAACATATAGCTTAATGGATCTTTTTCAAACAACCAAATCACTAATTTAAATTAACGACACATTCAAATTCAAGTACTTATAAATCATCAAGCATTTCAAACAATACTTTGTTTACAGTTGTAAATTTGATTGAAAGGGTTTCAAGGCCCTTGACATTCTTTATTAAAATACCTTCCTTGAGTAAAAAGGCATTCCTTGTGCCAAGTTTCATTGGTTTAGGGCCTCGCCCATATTCTAAGTATTTTGCGACGTCACTTATGTGAACTAATCATATGTAAAGAACACCCACAATGATCCTCATGTTCAGTGTGACAGTATGCGGTTCTAAATCTCAACATCTTCATTAAATTTCATACTCATGAACCATAAATAAAATATACTCATAAAAAAAATAATTTCAGCTTGTTTAACACATAAACATTCAAAGCATGAAAACAAACACACAATATGCATCATACTTTAAAATAAATCTAAACATGTATAATCTAAGCATGGCATGGTTTCATGATCAACTAGCATGACATACATGCAAATCTAAAATTTAAATCATGTTCTTCAAACCTAAATATGCATTCTAAACTGAAAGCAAGCATACATGAACATGGTATCAAACTTAACAAGTAAAATAGAGGTTTGAGAAGTCACTTCCACCTTACTTCGAAGATCATTGAAATTTCGATAAAGTGTTCCCTCTTTAACACGTCTTGCACTCAAAGACAACTCAAGAAGCCTCAATTAAACACCAAAGCACTCAAGAACTAGGGAGGTTGTCAAGAAGAAGTCTAGAGAAAGCCAAGAGGGATTAGTATGTTCTTGCTTTGGGACAAGGAAGAATGAGATCATTAGGGGGGTTTGTATAGAGTTTCATGATCACAAGAGGATAGTTTGGGCACGCTCGCACTAGGAAATCTTTCCATTCTTCCATGAGGGAGTTTTGGAATGCATAGATTGAATGTGCACACGGTTTGGAATGTGGGCTAATTTGGTTCCTCATTCCTAGTATGAACACAAGATTTGAGTTTTATTTGATTTCCTATTTATGTGTGAACACAAAAAGGATTTAGAAATATTTATTATTCTTTGTTTGGAAGATAATCTAAGTGTGATATTGTGAGCAAGGCAACTTTCTAATATGTTTTGGTAATTGATTCATTTTCTCGTGCACACAAAATCAACAAGATTTGGCAACCTTCTATTTTAAATTAGAAACTTCTAATCTTCTTCCTAAGGTGTTTAGAAACAATTTTAGCAACTTCTATTTTTGGATTAGAAACTTCTAATTTTGTTCCTTGGGTGTTTAGAAACATTTTTCAACAACTTCTATTCTTAAATTAGAAACTTCTTATTTGGATTACTTGGGAGGTTTTTGGTGTGTAAAACATGTGTATATGATCACATAAGGTGGCACACCTAATCATGCCATGCTAACATGATCACTCATGTGACTTGCACATGCTTAGGGGTGCTCATACATTTTTGGGTCCACACGAATTTAAAATAAATTCACATTCTCTCATTTGGCTAGGATTTAGCACTTTTGGGTTCACATTAATTTAATAAAAATTTATAACTTTCAATTGGCTAGGTTTTTCTCATTGTCTTTCCTTATTTAGATTCCCTTGAAGCATACTAATTAAATGAACATTTAATTGTGCAAATGAGATGAATTTTGGATGCTTAGGCCATTTGAGGTGTTCACTTCATTTCATTTTGTTCCTTTTTCTTAAATTTCACTCCCTTACGAGGTTTTTGAGCATATTTGAACTTGCTAATGGATTCTAGAAATGAATTGGTGTTCATTTATCATTTCATTTCATTTAGTACAAATTTTCAAAGCATTACACTACATCTTTTTTCATTTCTCACCACTAGTAGGTCTTTCTGAAGTTTTAATACATCTTGTCATTCCCTGGATGCATCGTGTACTTGGTTTGATGGGCCTCGTCTAGTATAGCTTGCTTACTTTGTCCATTTTGTGGCACACAAATTCTATCTCCAAGCCTCAGGGTATTTTCAACATCTATCCTAAAGTCAGTATACTTACCCTTCTCAACTTCTTCTCATAGGCTTGTGAACCATTTATCTTGCCTTTGTTCCTCCTTGATCTAATGTAGAAGATCCGGTTAGCAAGTCACATTGTGAAGATAAGCCTACTTCTTGTTTGAAGTCACATCCAGGCTATAATCCTCAATTAACTGATACATCTAACCCTTTTCATCCTCCTATTTGTTGAATTTCCTACTCAAGGCATTAGGAACCACATTAGCCTTCCTTGGATGGCAGTGTAGTTGGAAATCGTAGTCCCTAAGGAACTCCATCCATCTTCGCTGCTTGAGGTTCTATTCTTTCTCAATGTAGATGTATTTCAAACTTTTGTGATATGAAAATAGACCAAACTTCTCGCCATAGAGGTAATGTCTCAAAATCTTAAAGGCAAACACAATAGCGGCCAATTCTAAGTGGTGGATTGGGTAATTTTGTTCATGAATCTTAAGTTGTCTTGAGGCATATGCAACAACCTTTCCTTCTTAAATCAACACAACACCCAATCCATTCTATGAATGTAACAACCCGACCCCCGAAACTTTCAATTGGACTTAACCAGAAAGTGGGTCAAGCTGATATTACATTTACAAGTACACAACTTGACTTTCCATCTTATTTATCCAATGTAACACCCTAGTCCTTGAGACATTCAGTTAGACTTAACCACAAGGCGGGCTAGGTCGGTATTACATTACAAATGACTCGCACTTGACATTCATTTTCAACTATCCCATGCCTTAATGGAATTTAAGAATAATTAACTCAAATTTAGGAAACAAATTAAATAAGGCAATAATACGAGAGATAAAAGAAATTCAAAATCTTTATTTAATCAAAATTGGAAAGTACGTAACTTTCTAATTAACAATTATAGTGGAATATTCAAAACTTGGCACATATGCCTACATAGGAACTTTCTAAAATAAAGAGGCTATCACAATTTGCAACGTATTCATGCATGTTCAATTTCCTAAAAATAAGAGAGGAAAGGTGAGCACATAGCTTAGTAGATCCTTTTCAAACAACCAATTTTCTAATTTAGACTAACAACATATTCATAATTCATACACTTGCATACATTAGGCGTTTCAAGCAACATTTTATGTATAGTTATGACTTAGACCAAAAGGGTTTTCAAGGCCCATGATGTTCATAACAAAATACCTCCTTAGAAAGAAAAAGGCATTTCTTAGCCAATTTTATTAGAATTTTGGACTTAGAGTCTCTTATCCACTAACCACATATTTTGGTCTTTACACCATGTAAACTAATCACATGAAAAAAACATCCATAATGACCCATATGTTCATTATGATGGTACATGATTATTGATCATCGTGATCTCATAACTAATATCATATTCATGGATCATAGAATAAGGAAAATAAATTTTAGAATATAAACAACCTAAAAATCAATGCATAAATCATCCAAAACATGCATCATACATTGAAATAAACCTAAACATGGTACTAGATGTAACAGCTTGAAAACTTTGTACTTTAATTAAATGAAATTCAAGTTCAATTTAGTGAAATTGGGTGCAAAATGAAATCAGGCTCATTTCATGGCTAAATTTGATAGGTTTTTGAAAGTCTCATTTGGTGACTGTTAGGGACCCAAAATAACTTGAAATGAAGTAAGGTGACATGAACCAACAACTAATGGGACAACATATCCAAGAATTAGAACAATTTGTCGAGGTTAAGGTTTTTATTTGCCAAACGCCCTTCAAGGAGTCCAAATTAGAAAGAATTGTCATTTATGGTACTTCAAAGGATCGAAATGACCCGAAATGAAACAGAATGACATGAACTAACAAAATGAATTACATATCCAAAAATCAGAACAATTGGCCAAGATTGAATTTTCATTTGCCTACTGACCTTAGTGGGTCTTAAATAAGAAAAGTTTTTGAAAGAAAATCACCTAGGGCAAAACCATACCTTAAAATGTGCACTAGGTTCATGTGATTCCAAAACTATAGGATATAAATCATATTTTCATGTAAATAAGGAGATCTTAATTTTTATTTAATTTTTGTGAACCCATGAAGTCATGACCACCCCTAACATGTGCAAGGCACATGGGTGGAACACCATGATCATGTGCACCCTACCCTACCCTAAGCTCCATGCATGAAGAATGATCCCATGTGCCGTGTAAATGATCAAGTATACCCACACCTATAGAAACCATGAAGAATGATTCCACGTGCCAAGAAAAATGATCACGTATACTAAGGTTACATATAAAATGTCTCATAAGTGTGTGTGTGGCACACATGTGACAAACCCAAGATAGAAATTTAATGAGTGTGGTTGATTTAAAGAGATATAGAAATATTCTTTTACCTAGAAAAAAAATCAAGAAATAGAAACTTGCCTCATGCTCACATGTGGAGCCAAAAGGGAGAGAATCCAAGGGAAATAAGAAACATTCCAAAGCTTTGTTTTTGTGTGCATTAGAAACTTATTTGATTTTATGAATCACAACATATTTCAATGTTTTCCTACTAATAGAGAACGTCCAAAAGTGATTAGAATGTATTCTAAACATTTAATTGTGTTCGCACATATAAAAGAAATAAATAAGGTTCAAAGATTTTACTCATACTTTGATTGAAAATCTTAGTGGTCCTACTTGCCAACCATGAGCACACTTGCCCTCTTTTTGCAAACCATCCCCTTATAAGTTTGGAAACATGCCCAAACGTGGTGAGCTGCCCTAGATGCCTCCCTTGTGCTCATGAACACCTATAAATACCTCCTCTTGCTCACACATATCCAATCCCAAAGCAAAGAGTTGACACTTCCCTCTTTGTTTGTTCATGCCTTCTTCTTGGCACCCCTTCTCACTCTCTTTTCTTTCTTGTGTGAGAAGTTCTTATTTCAATATTTTAGATAGTTGTTGAAGTAGTTTTGTTGGTAATTAGAAGTGTTTGAAGTTTTGAAAGTAGTAGATAAGGAGAACCTCTGCCGGATTCTACAAAGAAACTCAAATTAAGGTGGATGAAATTTTTAGAACTCCTTCTTTACTACTTCAAGTCTTTAGTATATTCATGTTTGTTTTTAGTTTTCATGAGCACAATTAATATTAGAATACAAATAATCAAGAGAACATGGAAAACACACATGACATGCTTCAAAATTCAAAAATAAGCCTAAGCATGGTTTCTAAAATAAAACTTGGTCAAACATGTTTGAATTTTGAAGCATGTCATGTGTGTTTTCCATGTTCTCTTGATTATTTGTATTCTAATATTAATTATTATGATCTTGTTTCATATTTATTTGAAATTAAATATGAGAAAGTGAAAATAAGAACTACGTCCTATCATAGTAGTCTATTTGATGCTATGGGTGTTCTTTGCATATATTCAGTATATATGAGTAACATCACTAAGTGTGGATGTGTTTTAAAATACTTGGAATATGGATATGTGATCCTTATTTCCAATGGAATGTGACAAGATGAATTGTCATTCCATCCCAGAATAAGATTATTTTAATGGACATCAAGGGATTAAAAACCCCTTTTGGCAAATATATAACACTAACAAGATATTGTTTGAAACACTTAATGCTTGTAAGTGATTGAAATTGAATGTACTTTTGATTTGAATCAATAAATTAGTAGTTTGATGAATGATCCACTGGTCTCATCCATTCCTTCTATTTTTCAGGAATTTGAATTACATGAAGACTATGGATTTTTGAAAGTCTACTTTTAAAAAAATGTTCATATTGTAAGGGCATACGTCCCAAATTTTTAATGAAGACTTTCGCTAAATGTTTAATTTTTAATTTTAAAGTTATGTACTCCCCTTTTCATTATTATTTCAAGCATGTATCCATTTATTTTATTCAATAAATAAAGATTGAAGCTTTTCTTTTATCTTTCTTGTAATAGTTTTATTAAATTAGAATTAAATTACTTGGGTTGTGTGCTCATTGAGAAATAACAAGACTTGAGATAATAGAAAGTGATGCAAGTTATGTACTTGTAAATGTAACATTGGACGATATTACAAATGTGGTATTAAAGCCTAAGCATTAGTTCCTAGGCCAAAATTAGAAAGTTTCCTCTAATACAAAGGTGGTATTAGAGCTTAGCTATTAGATATACTGGGCTAGAAATAGAAAGTTAAGCATAAACATGTGTTGTTGGGCTAGAATTAGAAAGTCAATTAGTGGTTGTTTGACTAGAATTAAAAACTTTAATTAGGTTTCACTATGAATTGAATTGAGTCTTGAATGCCCTACCTTCTATTTTGAAATTGAAAAATGTTTTAGAAGGTGTTTTCGAAAAGGATATATATGTTTTTGAAATATTTTATTTGGATACAAAACCTACAAGTTGAGTTGATAGTGGGTAAGTCTTGTACCGAGTAAAGCTAAACATTAAAAGGGAGGTGGGTTTTCTCACCCTAGAAAGCGCAATTACTAAGCAGACTTTGGTCTCACTGCCCAATCTGGAGGTTGTCCCACCAGCTTATACGAGTGGTCTGAGTTAAAGAACACTCTTACTTTCTACATAAAGAAAATTAGAAGGATGAAAAAAATAGGGCAAGAAACTAACTAGAAGTCAAAAAGGATGTCAAAGCTGGTATCTTGAAAAGATAGAGGTTGTGAGTCAATTAGATTGAACCCTAGGTCCAGAAGAAAGACCCTTAATAGAAACATGGTGTAGCCATGGGTGGCATAGTGGATCAAAATCATAAATCTTTAAGACATAGGCTAGAGACAAAAACTTGAGTGAAAACAGAAAATTGTTTGATCAGGACACCAGATCGGGAAGCTTCTAAATCTTTCAATTTCTATGTACTATGGGATGCATAGGAATTTGGGGATATAGAGGAAGCTTGGACTCGGAGAATGATGGACCATGTGTGGTGAATGATCAATAAATTTGGCAGAATGGGTTTTTCTATGCTTGCTACTATGGGACAGTGGAATATAGTGGGCTCGAGAACTTTAGTTAACGAGCAATTTGCGAAATTGTTTGTGTAACATCTCGAAAAACTCATATGAAATTTGAATTTTTATTTAGAAAATTATACGGAATTCACTGATGAAAATTGTGGTAAGTCTCAGTTTACCGAAATGAGGAATAAAAATCAATTTATGGAATTTTTGAAGAAAATATACGAATATAACGTATATTGTGGGATATCATAGCCAAAAATACGTGGATACGCACAATTTTTTATGAAAATAGGATTAGAAAGTCAATTGGGATCAAGATTTGGCAAAAATCTCAAAATAAAACAAGAAATTCGGCTGAAAAATTAAAAAAATAAACTTAAAACACATCCAACGGCTGCAAACCATGGATCTAGATCTGACCTCATGATCCGACGGCCATGATCAAGTCTGCACCAACGCACGAGCGCACCGAATCATCAAGATCAAACTGCCACAATCAAATCCATCAAATCCAACGGCACACAACGACGAAATCATGAAACCAAACACTGCACTTGAGGATGATCGTGCGGCCAGGATCTATTTCGTTGATTGCAAACAAGATCTGCACACCGTGATCGAGGTTCATCTGATGATCCAAGAGAGTTTCGTTGATCGCAAACGAGATCCGCACACAGCACTATAGGTCCATCCGACAGTACAGATCAAAGCCGCGTTAGTTGATCGCGAAATCGTGCTGCACTCGAGAAAGATCCAACGGTCCGATCAGAGACATTTTTTGGATTGATCGTGAACCGTTGATGCTCTCGAAGAAATCCAACGGCCAAGATCAAAGCCTTCGATTTTCGTTGATCGAACTGAGATTAATCCGATGGCCCAAATCGTTACTCCGAAATAAAAAACAAAAATTACGAAAAATTTGAAAAAAAAAAGGTTTCTAAAATCCAAAATTTTTTTCTAAATTTCGAAAATAATCTGAAAAATACTCATTTATTCTCAAAATTAGAAAGTACGAAATTAAAGAGAATTAGGATATTTTATTCAAAGAAAAGTTCAAAACTTTTTTATTTTTCTCCCTTTGAAAACCTATATAAACCCCCCTAGTTTCTCAATTCTCTCATTCTAAAAGTAAGAGTTGAAATGCCTCTTATTTTTTCTAAGCCTTCTTCTTGGCACCTCCTCTCATCTTTCCTTCCTCTTACTTATGTGTGAGAAGTTTTTCTCTTGAATTGGAGAATTGAGTTTGGCAATCTTCATTGGCACTAGTACGTGGGGGAATTGTTGCCGAAATTTCTGAAGAAAGCGTCACAAGGTGGAAGTGATTTCTAGAACACTCTTCTGTTCTTATTTAAATTCATGGCATGCTCATTGTTTGTGTATTTCTCACTGAATTCAAAGATTTTCAATTTCAGTTCTAGAATTTTAAATGTTTATTTCAGTATTTCAGTTTTAATTCATGTTTGAGCAATTATATCATCCATGTCATGTTAGTAGCATGCTTAGGCTTTTAAATTAAAGTGTGATGCATTTTTATGAATGTTTCATGAATTGATCATGTATATTCTAAATTTTAGTTTGATTTCATATTCTGAAATTTATTTTATGAGATCATGATATGAGAATTAAGTTGAGATAATGGAGATAATAACCACGTACCATCATAGTGGTCAAGGTGACGCTATGGATGTTCTTTTCATATGAGTTAGGTCATATGGTTTTCAGACTTAAGTACTTGAGGGTCATGTACCACAGTACCTTGTGAGTCACCACGTGTAATGGGCTGATGCCAACACGTGCCGCTAATGGGTTGATACCGAGTGGGCCCTATTTACTTAGTTAAGGGCATCAAGGGATTAAAGGCCCTTTTGGTCTGAGATTCAACTTGAACAAATTGTTGTTTGAAATGCCTAATGATTGCAAGTGTTTGAATTATGATTGTGTTATAAGTTTGAATGTGAAAGATGGTTGTTCGAAAAGGATCCACTGGGCTATGTGCTCACTCCTTCCTTTCCTATTTTTTAGGAACATGAAACCTATGGAGTAGTTGAATACGGATAGTTCTTAGATAGTTTCTACCTTATTATATTTTTTCTGAATTTTTAGGGCATGTTGCCCAAAGTAATTATGTTTTTCTACTGAAAAATATTTTGAAGTCTTCCGCTGTAACGATTAGTTTTTTTGAGAAGTTTAGTACTTTCAATTATTCTTTCTATTATGAATAAAATAGTTTGAATTTCTTTATCTCTTTTAATTTTCCTTGATTTTATTGAAAATTTTGTATTCTTGAATTTTATACAATGGCACGAGATATTGCAAAGAAAAGAACAAGTGAGTGTCACTTGTAAAGTAACACCCGCTCAACCCGCCATCTTGTTAAGTCCACTGTCAAGAGAACGATGGTCATGTACACTACTTAAAGATACGGGGGTTGGGGTGTTACAGTTTGGGTGTAGCTCTATTCTAGGTGAAAGTTTAAGTGGAAGGGGTAGAGTGATATGAGATACTTGAACATGAAAACTTTGGTGAAAGCTTGGAACCTTGTTATGCTAGCTTAATTGTATGATTATGTGATATGCATGTTTTACTATTTATTTGCTTTGAGATCAAATCCTGTACCTATGCATGAAAAGAACCTAGAAGAAAAACTTTTAGGCCACTAAACAGATCAAGAACCTAGAAACTAAATCTAGAGTAATGATAGTACAAATGTTTGCTAAAACAAACATTGACGTTAAAAAAATGAGCCGAGAAGAATTCAAGGAGGTCTTCCATGAAAAGTTCTTTCCGAAGATGATATTGTGGAAGCTGCAAGAGAACTTCGTCAAGTTGAATTAGAAGGACTTGACTATAGCTGAGTACGAGAAAAAGTTTACTGAATTGGATAAGTTCTCTCGGGAGCTAATCTAAGAAGAAAGAATGAAAGCTAATTGGTTTGCTCAGGGTCTCAAGATTGAGATTCGAAAAGTGATTATGACTCTAAGCTTAAAGACATATAGGTCTCCTAGAGCATGAACTCAACTTATAACAGAGGTTGAGAGGAAAAAACAAGAGGCCTAGTAATGAAATAGAAAACCAGAGGCTTAGAAAAAGAATAAGAGTGGTGGGAAGGCACCGCCAACCTAGAATTAAGGGCAAAATAAAGATGAACTAAAAGAACAGGTGAGGAAGCAGGGATTGTGTTATATGTGCAGGTAGAAGGGTCATGTAGCAAGAAATTGTCCGACTACACTTAGGCTCCTCAACCACAGAACTCTCAGGGAAGAGGTCAAATTGATTATTCTCAAGGCAGACAACAACAACAGAATACCAACCAAGGACAAAATTAGGGTCATGGGTAAAACCAGGCTAGAGTATTTGCTGTTGAAGCTCAAAAAGATCAAGACCTACCCTAAAGACCCTAATATAAAAAAATATTAAGAAAACTTAATTAGCCCTTTATTTAAAATTATTATAGGTTAACATTTATGAGTTTTAATCTTTAATAAAGTTTTGTACCTATTCTTTTCAATAAATGAAATTTATTCCCTTAAAAATCCTTGTTACATTTTGAAGGTTCAAAATAGAAAGTCTGGGAATAGAAAGTGTTAGTAATAACCCAAGGCCTACCGTGTGGTCGAGTCCACTGAGACGGAGGTGGAGAATGACAAAAAAAAAACTTTAACCTTCAAATAGATTGATAACTTTAGGCTGGGTATGACCCTAAAATGAAAAATGAGCCTATCTCTACAACATGTCTTGCCCACCGGATCTTTTGCAATCAAATTGGGGGTGAACAAAGGTAAGACGAATGGCTTACAAACCTAATAGAGGAAATTGAATAAATAAAAATTGCTAGTCATCTCACTAAGACTTAGGGAGAACTTTAGGTCAGATGTTGTGGATACCCTAAGACTTTGGGAGAAAACACTGTCTGGGAAATTGCTAATCATCTGACTAAAGTAGTAATTTTTGCCAATTACATCCACAAATCAAGTCAGTAAGTTTGAGAGAGTTACCCAGACACTAGAGTCTATGTTGGGCTCTTGTGTCTTAAACATTAAAGGAAATGGGAAAAAGTACGAACTTGACCCCTCTCACATCATCCACTAGGAAGAAATGAATTTTCAAGGTGATGCTACTTACGAGGAAACACCAATCAAAATCCTTGACCATTAAGTACAGAGTCTATAAACAAAGGGTATCCCATTAGTGAAGGTACTGTGGAAGCGTCACGGGGTGAAAGAAGCTACCTAGGAACTCAAAAGCGAGATGAAGACCAAGTATCCACAACTATTCACCCGAAATCCTTAGTTATGTACAAATTTCGAGGATGAAATTTTTCTAAGGAGGATAGGTTGTAATACCCTGAAAACTCTGTATTTAATTAAATAAAATTTAAGATCAATTTAGTAAAATTGGGTACAAAATGAAACCAAACTCATTTTAGGGCTGAATTTGACAAGTTTTCGAGAGTCTCATTTGATGACCTTTAGGGACCCAAAACAACTTGAAATGAAGTAAGGTGACATGAACCAAATAATGGGACAACATATCTAAAAATTTGAACAATTGGTTGAGGTTAAGGTTCTCATTTGCCAAACGCCCTTAAAGGGGTCCAAATTAGAAAAAATTGTCATAGGGTATTTTGGGAGATCAAAATGACTCTAAATGAAACAGAACTACATGAACTAACAAAATGAATGACATATCCAAAAATCAGAATAATTGGCCAAGATTTGAATTTTTATTTGCCTAGTGACCTCAGTGGGTCTTAAATAAGAAAAGTTTTTGAAAAAAAATCACCTAGGGCAAAACCATATCTTAAAATGTGCACTAAGTTTATGTGATTCCAAAAATATAGGATATAAATCATATTTCTGTGTAAAGATACTAATTTTTATTTATTTTTGTGAGTCTATGAAATCATGGCCACCCCTAACATGTGCAAGTCACATGGGTGGAACACCGTGATCATGTGCACCCTACCCTACCCTAAGCTCCATGGGATGTGTCCATTATTTGAAACCATGAAAAATGATCCTATGTGCCATGTAAATGATCAACTATGCCCACACTTATAGAAACCATGAAGAATGATTCCATGTGCCAAGATAAATGATTATGTATACTAAGGTTATATATAAAATGTCTCATAAGTGTGTGTGTGGGCACACATGTGACAAGCTCAAGATAGAAGTTTAATGAAAGTGGTTGATTTAAAGATATATAGAAAGATTCTTTCACCTAGAAAAAAAATCAGAAAATAAAAACTTTCCTCATGCTCACATGTGGAGCCAAAAAAGGAGAGAATCCAAGGGAAATAAAAAACATTCCAAAGCTTTATTTTTGTGTGCCCATGTTAGAAACTTATTTGATTTTATTAATCAGAACATATTAGAATGTTTTCCTACTAATAGAGGACGCTAAGAGCGATTAGAATGTATTCTAAACTTTTAATTGTGTTCACACACATAAAAGAAACAAATAAGATTCAAAGATTTTGCTCACACTTGGATTGGAAACCTTAGTAGTCCTACTTGCCAACCATGAGCACACTTGCCCTCTTTATGCAAACCATCCCCTTATAAGTTTGGAAACATGCCCAAACCTGGTGAGTTGCCCTAGCTGCCCTAGATGCCCCCCTTGTGCTCATGAAGACCTATAAATACCCCGTCTTGCTCACATTCATCCTATCCCAAAGTAAGGAGTTGACACTTCCCTCTTTGCTTGTTCATGCCTTCTTCTTGGCACCCTTCTCACTCTCGTTTCTTTCTTTTGTGAGAAGCTCTTATTTCAGAATTTTAGAGAGTTGTTGAAGTAGTTTTGTTGCTGATTAGAAGTTTTTGAAGTTCTAAAAGTGGTAGATAAGGGAAACATCTGCCAGATTCTACAAAGAAACTCGAATTAAGGTGGAGGGGATTTCTTGAACTTCTACTTTGCTCTTTCAAATTTCTATCATGTTCATGCTTGTTTCAATTATAGTTTTCAGCATGTTTTATTTTAGTTTCAATATGTTTAATCATATTTTAATTTTAGTTCAGCATGTTTTTATGTTTTAATCACTCATGAGAGCAAGTTAGGCTTAAAATCCATGTTTAGGATTTAATTGAATGTTTCAAGCATACTTTGTAATGTTTACATGCTTTCTTAGTTGTTTAAAATTCTGAGATTTACATTTTGAATTTCTTTTATCATTATGTGATTCTTAAATATAAGAAATTGAATATAAGAACCACGTACTGTCATAGTGACCCATATGGGTGCTATGGATGTTCTTAACACATGCTTGGAGTGTGTGGTTGCGGGGCGCAACTAAGGGATACTTGGCATGTGGCATCTAATGAAAAGTGACAAAAAAATGTCTTTCCACCCTAAAGAGGGTATCTAAATTAAGAACATCAAGGGAGTTGAACCCCATTCAGTCTTAATGTCAACTACAACCAAAAAGTTGCTTGAATCACTTAATACATGAAAGTGTTTGAATTTAGATGAGCTATTAATTTGAAATAGTAACTTAGTTATTTAATGAATGATCCACTAGGCTATGTGCTCATCCCTTCCTTTTATTTTTCAGCAGGAATTGGAAATGCATGATCAAGCTTGCTAAGGAATTAGAAAGTCTATTTTTAGAATGTTTCTATGTAAGGGCATATTGCCCAAATTTTGAATAAAGACTTACGCTGAATTTTTGTTTTAAATTTTAGAGTTATGTAACACCCCAACCCCCGTATCTTTAAGCATTGGACATGACTACCATTCTCTTGACAGTGGACTAAACCAAACGGCAGGTCGGGCTAGTGCTACTATTACAAGTACATAACTTGCATCACTTTCTATGTCAATTATTTCATGCCTTGATTGTATTTAACAGTACATAACTTAAATTTAAGAATTTAATAAGGCAATAGTATAACAAATAACTGAAATTC
>JAJIYU010009486.1:0-16939 GCA_030144865.1 Tinospora cordifolia | reverse complement strand
AAAAAATAAGTGGGCTGAAAAAACTTTTTAAAATTATTTTCTTATCATTTTCACCTATCAAACATGAGAACATTTCTATGTTATATCTTTTACAATATGCGAACATACATCCCCTTTTCAAAGGATCTTAGTCATTATAACCTATGCCTTGTTTATAGGAAGATAAACTATACATTACAATATTATATTATTAATGAGCTACTAATAACTGGTAAGATAAATTACATCAAAATTAACAAATAAAATTGTTAAGTGATAAAATGAATAACAATCATTGTACATGGTCTTTAAACTTCATGAATATTTGTTTTAGAGAGAAACTAATGAAAAAAAAAAAAAAAAAAGCTTCTTCAAAAACCCAACCTCAAAAATAAATAAAACTCCGTGACCCAACTAAATTAGCTTGGATTGAAAAATAAATAAAACTCTGTCTAATCTAATCTAATTCAAAAACCCAACCTCAAGAAGCTCGGGTTTGCTTTGGATTGGGTTATTTTATTGGGTGTTGTTTAATATTCGTAACTACATTTCAATGCTTTTGATAAGGAAACTATTAAAAATTAAAGCTATTTTTATATTTATTTTTAATAATTATTTGTAATTGACTCATGAAACATGTAGGAATAATGCCATAATAAAATTATTCTACTATCACGACCACCTTTTTTTTAAATTATATGAATACAAAATTAGTATAATTCAAAGATCAAGTCATTTTTAAAGTTGTAATTTTTTTGGCCTGAAGTCTATATTTCTGATAAAATACAAAACAATTCTCACTAATCTCTAAAATATCAGAGTCCATTAACATAAAAAGATAATTTGATTTTAAATATATAATTATATCAACTTAAATTCTTAGTTGTAAATTCATCATTTATCTATAGTAAAAATATTTACAAAATATGGTTCATTTGCCGTTAAAAGTTTTTACAATTAAAGAAGAAAAAAAAATTAAGTCGAGTTAGTTCGTAATCGGGTCTTTAAACGTTCAACCCACAATCTAACCTAAACCCTTTGAATTGAATATTTTAAACTAAGCTTAACCCTACCCAACTTAAATAACTAAACTCAATCCAAATCAATCCAAAAGATTCAATCGGTTGATAGGTTTGATTATAACCCTCATTCAGTCATTTAACATATTTTCTAGAAATACATATAAATTACTATAATAGAAATACTTAATATTTTGTATGGTGATTCCTTTTATATATTATTGTTCATATTGTGAGTCCTTGAATCGTTACAAAAAACAGTGAATATCCAATGACAGGTCTTATGATCAAGTATTCATAATAAAAGGAAAAATATCTAAAATTCAATTAAAATTATCTATAATAAAAGGAAGCATAATAAGTATTTGGTTGACATCAAATTTTTGTTGCTAATCAAAGGTGTCAAAGACCTCCTCTAGTGGCTTGACTAACACAATAGCCTGATGTAAAACCAACTCCATCAACTCATCCAACTGTTATTAAGCCCCAACCTTCGCACATAACCACAATATATATAACAAATGTCACATACAATAGAATATTAATACATAAGTTGGACATTCAATGGTTATATATATATTCATAAAGTATATTTATAAAGCAGAGTCTAGAAGGACATAAGTATATACGTGAAAAGACTTATATAGACATCCAACTCAAATTAAACACACTCAAACCCTATTCAACGAGTAGAACATCACCCGTCTAATTTGAAACCTAGAAAATATAATAGATAGTAGTGAGCCAAAAAATGACTATGGGGACTTATTACTTAATGCAGCTATTCCAAAAACATATGGACGCATACTCAAATGTTGTATGATGATCCATAACAGAGAGCAATATTATCACAAGATGATCATGATCATACATTAATAAAACACTTAAGTCTAACTTCAAAACTATCATAAGGCAGGTGGTTCATAAAAAAGGGACTTATATCTGTCGGCTATTGTTTATATATAGTGTTATTAACATGTAAGCTGACCAAGTCTTATTCATAGACCCAGACAAAGTCTTGAAAGTCCATAATAAAAATAAAATATGATAAACTATGCATCACATGCAAAGAAAAACCAACAATGCAAATGTATGAACATGCTTAAGCTGATAAATCAAAGAAATTACTCACAAATATATGTGATTTCCTCCCTTTTGATCTCAAGAATCCACAAGCCATGGAAATCCTGATCACATCAACTATGTCAATTATACAGGTCTACACACCGTTGGCTCGTATTTATAATCTACAATATAGTTTAGAGTTAATAACTCGATCAACTCTTTAGTAAATTGATTCTCACGTGTCAAAGTATGTTTCAAATATTGTAGATGGTGTACAAATACACATCTATGAGTTTATTCAATCCAATGTTATACAAATAGACACTTATATTAAAATATACACATTATGTAAATTTGGTCTATTTATAATGGTTCAACCTTTAAAATTTATAGGTGACTTCATATTACACCCAATTGTTTCTAAATATGGTAGAGAGTTTGCTCAACCACTTTAGTATCACTGAAATTTTTCTCTAATTTTTCTAAGTGTGACACCCCAATTTTTACCTAACATCCGTTCACGTGTGAATCGTCGCCCGATGAAAATCGAGACGCTACTTGAAAATTTTGTTCTGTCAAAATCTTTTTCTTCAAATATTAAGTTCATAATCATTAGTTCTCAAGTAAATGTCTGGATAGATGTTTTAAAACAAAACGAAAGATCAAAATAATTTCTCCATATATTCATCGGATTTCTCAAAACAATTCATAAATAATGCAGAGGAAATACTTAAAACTAGTATTCAAACAGAAATGTTAAACATATAATATTGTTCACAATTTAAGCAACTGAATTTATACATGAAATCATTTCAAAAGAGTAACAAAATATCACTTCCAATACCACCTATCCTAGACTACCTCCCCGTGAGTCCAATCAAAGTGCGAGTCTTCTGGTGTATGTTATCGTATTTTAAGTTCATGTGTACCTAAAAGATAAAAATGGGAGTGAGCCCGAAAGCCCAGTAGATCGTTCCTCCACATCATAGGCATTATACAAATCAAATTCAAAACATTACAAACACTTTCAAACATTAAACGTTCAAACATTCATTTATTTTCGTCGTAGTCTAAGATTGGAAGAGGGTTGAGATGCCTCTCAGTATTCCCGGTGATCCAATCTAATCTCAGAGGGTTCCAATAACTGTCTAAAATCAATCGACACTCACATTACATCCTAAGAGAGCATACTTACCCAGACATCGTACCATCTCCCAAAGACTTCGAGCTGTCACAGTCAGCTCCGAATGGGAATACCTACGATCCGCCTTATAGCTTGACAATCTCAAGCATTGACATATAGGAGATGCCACCTCGATCCACTTCAGGCTTGTAAATCGTACCGGTACGTGGATTCTTAATAAACCATCGTCTTATTTTAGTTTACAAATAGTTTCAATCACATCAAGCATCATACAATACACTAGAAAGATAATTCAACTATGCATGCAAGTTAACATGATAAGGCGCATAAGTAACAATAAGATCTAGATGCATATGTTCCTAGTCATGTATGTCATAATTGAGTAAATCCAAATGCAGGATGTTATATTCAATCACGTCATGAACTAATTACGCATGGATTAAACGATTTATTATACATCACACATCATTCACATAAGTCAAATAATTTCAATCAATTTCCTAATAAAATTCTAATAACTTAGAACTATTCAATCAAATGCTTTGAATCTTAAATCCATATAATACATATGGGCAAGGAAGTCACGCCCACCTAATTTCGCTCATCTTCAGGGCTCCTTGCTTTCCTTCAAGCTATTCGATACTCTAAAATGTGCAACCTAAAATTTAATACTTAATAAATTATTCTAAGTCTCTAATTTAGATTCAATCTAATCGGCATTTTCAAGCCTAAATAGTTTCTAATTTAATTAAGAGATCTAAATATCAGTTTCAACAAATTTAGGATTTTTCATAAATTCTAGAATTTCATATAATTACAGCAAATTCACTTTTTCGTTCCTTAAATTTCTTAATTTGTCATTAAAACTTTAATGATTGATTTTTGGGCTTCTATGATTTATTAAACTCTAAAGAAGTTTATCTAAATCCGAACACTTAATTTAAAATATTAAAACTTAATCTGGTTTCTAAAAATAATTAATTTACATTCAATAAACTTTATTTTACATAAATCAGATTTTTATATCAAATTCGAGCTAATCTCCAAAATATTATGCCATCACTTACAATCCCTAAATTACACTTTTTTAAAATAAATTATTCCCTTTCAAACTAATAAATCTGAATGATAGGTTCTTAGATTCTATTTGTTTTATGTCTACAATCGATGGAAAT
This sequence comes from Tinospora cordifolia, assembly GCA_030144865.1. Taxonomy (NCBI): domain Eukaryota; kingdom Viridiplantae; phylum Streptophyta; class Magnoliopsida; order Ranunculales; family Menispermaceae; genus Tinospora; species Tinospora cordifolia. Next base: position 12,557 of record JAJIYU010009486.1, on the reverse strand, counting down.
AAATTTCAAACTATCTGGGTTTAAAATCTAAAAATATGCCACTCATCTTTACATTTGAAACTTGACATCATTCATCATCGTCCCCGTCACGTAATAAACCATTGCTACTATGTTCTTCTTTATTTCAACATCAACCCAAATCTGAAAAATCAAACATTAGTTTTCTCTTGTTGGTTCTTCAAACATCAACCACAAAATTAATCCTAAAATCCAGATGAAATTAAGCCTTAAATTTGAAAATCAAACCTCATCACCAAATTTGTCAATCCATATTCTTCATGCCCTCGTCTCCCTTCATCACAGTAACCCAAAGCACCACAACTAAATCCGAAAACCCCTGTTCGTCGTTCATTACCTTCACTGCCCAACCAGAGAAACCTGAATTTCACTCACAAACCAGAAAATCACAGTCAACCACAGCTAACAACTCCCCTATTTTTGATCCACCAATTTTGCATCACGGCCAGCACTTACAAGAAACAGGTTGCATATCAGGTTTACAGCACACACATCAGTTATGTACCCAAATCCTCACTTCCTCTTTTTGAATCATCTTCTTCATCATCGTGAACCAGCAGCTCACCGTCCCGGTTTCCTATTCTTCCCCTTTCCATATCTTCTTCTTTGTTCAGCCATAAGGAACAACAGCAACAGTAGCCCACCCATTCGGATCACTCACCAGCTTCTACCCTCTGTTCTTCTTCATGTCAGCTGCAACTACCATTCCTCGTCTCATCTTCATCGTCTCTATTTCCGTCCCAAGCAGTAGCAGCACCACTGTTGTCTTCATCTTTCTCCTTCGTCCGACAGTGGTAACGGCAACCAGCCATCCTCTCATCCACGCCCAGACCAGTAACAGCAGCTTCGGTCTTTTTCTTCTTGCCCGGATTACAGCAGCAGCTGCATGCACCTCTCGGCCAGCAACAACAACAGAGCACCATTGCTCTGGTTCCTCTTCTTCCCTCTGTTCATGCAAGGATACTCCTGAGCACCAGCAACGCACACTCACCTTCCTTGTGCGTTTGGTTTCTTCTTCTTTCACGGTCCAACAACAGCAGCAGCTTGTCATCTTCTTCATTCATGTTCGTCTTCTTCGCAAAGCAAACGCACCAGCTCGCACCTCTCACGGTCTCCATTACAGTAACACAGTTTTGCTCTTCCTTCATCTCCACTGCACAGCCAACATCTTCATTTCATGGTTCTGCAACAGCCACCCGGTGTAGTAGCAGTAGTAGACTGTTGTTCTTCCCTCCTCTGTTCGTCATGCTTGGCTCATGCATCTCACAGCAACTCGGTTTCTTCATCTTCAAACAGTGCATCATAAGCAGTCCGTCGGCCAGCAGCTCCTCTCTTGCTTCCATTTTCCTCTTGATCCAGTAGCTGCTTCCTGTGTTCTTTCCTCCCCTGTTTTCTGTTCATCTTTCCAGCATTGCTTCTTCTTCATGCGGCAGCTACAACAGCTGTGAAGTACCGTTGCTCTGATTGCCTTCCTTCCCTCTATTCGTCTCACCAGCCAACATCATCGACAACTTCTTCATTCTGTAGTAGAAACAACAACCGCTCGGGTAGCAGCAGCAACGGCCATCACCATTACAGCAACAGAGCACCCTGCCCTGTTTTCTTCCTTCTGGCTCACGATTCCAGTTGACCACTTGGTCATCTTCTCCATTTCGTTCATGAGACAATGTCCCAGAACAAATCATTGTTGTTGTTTCCTTCTTCTTCATTCATTTCAGTCTGACAGCAGCTGTAACCGCCATGCTCCTCTTCTCGGTTCTTCTTCTTTCCAGAGTTGTCTTCCTTCCTTAGTTCTCTTCTTTAGCAAGCTCACCGCCAAAACTAGAAAATGCTGGTTTGGCCGAGATTTTTCTCTTTTTTTTTTCTCACTAACCATTCTCATATATATCCATAAACCTTATTATAAAGTTCATAAGTTGATATATATCATTCTCATTGATTTATTTAACCCTTATTATAAGTTTACATATGTTAATAATATCATTTCTTATTCGTTTTAATTTTTCTATTATATGCATGATTATTTTTTTATTATTTTTTTATCATCAATTTATTCCTACTTTCTAATTACTACTTTCACTAACCCATACAATTTTTTAATGCTCTATTTCATCCTATGTATGTATTCTTTTCTTCTAGCTAATTCAAGCTAATATCAAACTAATTCAAGCAAATCTCGACTATCACTTTATTATTTTATTTATTTTATGTCTATTCATGACGTGGCATGATCACAAAGTTACGGGGTATTACACTAAGTGTCTTAAGCCTTGGATTTAGGTCTCCCTTTCTTCCACTATTTAATTGTAGGACAAACATGCAACCTAAGTCACGTCCGGTCCATTTTTATTGAGACAAATCCACATATCGAAATTCTTTCTAATTTTATAAGTTAAAACTAAACCCTTCAAACAATTTTTAAAATTTTATTTCAAAATTTTTAAACATCATTTGATAGGTGTCCTGATTCTATACTTTATACTCATTACAAATAACAGTCTGCAACTAGGGTTTATTCACCCATTCAATTTCCTATTCTCTCATTCGATTTCCTATTCTCCCAAACTCATTTTGATTTGATTTTTGGATATTGAATTCTTGGGTATTAGACGTTCATGTACACCAAATCTCAGCCCCAAATGATAATTTTAACATAAGTTTTTATACTTTTAAATTCAAGCCAAAACATAGTTTTCAAAACTAATCATTTAACATAGAGTTTTCATGGAATGATTCCAAGCAATCCACTTGTGCATTAGCTCTAGAATGAGGAATAAGAATCCAAAATGGAAATAGATCATCTTGTTTTTTAAGAAGGTTTGGCTTAAAAAAAGGTGCAGAATATTGATAAGCAGAGGAGCTAATTCTATAAGGCTATAAGCATTGAGATTCCTTCTCAATTAGTTCTCTAGTAAGTGGAAAAGAAAAGGAAACACGAGTTTTCCATGGGATTTACTAGTAAAGTCTCTGGCTGGCCATGCCAAGATTAGAAGTTGTGCTTCATGGCATCCTAAGTCCAAACCCAAGTGTCTGCTACCAGTACATACATAGAAAAATGAACAATGCCAATTTCTTACCATTTCAAACTATTAAAAGCAAAACATTTAATCAAGGTGTTCACAAATTCCCAAATGAAATTGTACAATAGATCTCCTTTTCATCAACCATGCACAAGCTTTCAAGTGTATGTTTGAGAATTTTCCTTGAAGAGATATAGATTTATATAGTAGTAATTTTGAAGAAAATCTTATCTTGGTTGTTTCTTGGAGAATGAAAGTTTCATTCAAGATGAGTACAAATAGACTCAATAGTACTTTAAAAAAGAAATCTTCTACACAAGAATTTAAGGTTGTGTTTTGTTTGTGAAAATAAAATGTTTCCTTTGTAAATTTACAGACTTGTTTCAGGATTTTGGGATACATCTGAAATATAAACCAAATGCATCCTAAATTTTCTTAAGCTGAAAAAATTTGGGCAAGAAATTAAGGGTTTAAGACAAATTTTCTTGAGAAACTATGGGCAATTAACACACAACTTTCTCATTTTCCCAAAAGAATGTGTTATTTTCTCAAGAAAATAGCAATCTTCCAGCTAACAAACATAATGTTAATGATGCATAGAACAAAAATCTGCAGTACCTTTGTTTGTTCAATTTCCTCAACCTATTAACCTGACTAACCAAAATAGTAATGCCCAAATCCTTAAAACCTTCACTATGACTAATCCCAATGCTTTACACACAAATCATTCATGCCTAGAATCTCTTTTCGAAATCTCTCTACCCAAAATAGATTAGAATTACCTTTGAAAGCACTAACAACACGGTCCCTGTCCATCCCTAGCAACACCCATTCCTTATTAGTTTTACATTTTACTGTTATTAGTTCTTTGATTTGGGATTATTAGATTTCTAACAATCTAAGATGCACTGGCATTATATATTTTTGCGTTAGTTTGCATTTTGTATAATTTTCTCATTTATATTTAAGTGTTGATGAGCCATTACATTTGGTTGATAGATTCCACAACCATGGCTTCTCAAACTACCGCTAGTACTACCAATCCAAATGATGAAAGACTCGAAAAGTTCAAGGGTCTAGATTTTAAAAGATGGCAACAGAAAATAATTTTTTGGCTAATTACAATGAATTTGGCAAATATAATCAGAGAAGAAGTTCCAAAAATAGATGAAGATTCATTGTCAAAAGAAACTTTTACGGCTATTGAAGCTTGGAAACAATCTGATTTTCTACGCAAGAATTACATTTGGAATAGATTGGATGATACTCTCTACGATGTATATTCAGGGTGTAAGACTGCCAAGGACGTTTAGGATTTGCTTGAGAAGAAATACAAAATTGAAGATGCTGGAGCAAAGAAGTTTGTGATTGGAAAATTTCTCAAGTATTCAATGATTGATTCTAAATTTGTCATCAAACAAGTAGAAGAACTTCAAGTGTTGATTCATGAATTACATGCAGAAGGATGCATAATGAATGACCATTTCCAAACTGGTTTCATCATAGAGAAACTACTACCATCTTGGAAGGATATTATGGTATATCTCAAGCATAAATGTAGAAAGATGTCTATTGAAGATCTGATTTTGAGGCTTCAAGTTGAAGAAGATCACAGGAAGGAGACAAAACTGAAGTTTCTGTGGTTGAAGCAAAGGGAAACGTGGTTGAGGAGAAATTAACGAAGACTAAGTTTCAGAAGAAGAAAGTCAAGAAAGAGGGAAAGAAATCAAGAAACCAATTAGCACCAAAATGAAAAAAACTTCAAAAAATTCAAGGGAAGTTGTTGGGTGTGTGGAAAACCTAGGCGCAAGGCACATGACTGTCTCCATAAGAAGGATCAAAATTCAAAACAGAACAACAATCAAGCAAATTTTACTTATATAGATGAAAATCTTGTTGCTGTTGTGTCTGAAATTAATATGGTTTCTGATCTTAAGGGCTGGTGGATAGATACTAGTGCTACAAGGCATATTTGTAGTGACAAAAATCAATTTTCTAAATATAGTCCAACTGATCGTGATGAAATGTTGTACATGGGAAATTATTCTTCTTTAGCTGTTCAAGGAAAAGGAACTATTATGTTGAACTTCACTTCTAGAAAATTCATAAAATTAGTTGATGTGTTACATGTACCCGACGTTAGAAAAAATTGGTTTCTTGCCCTTTACTTAGTAAGAAAGGTTCAAACTTGTATTTGAGTCGAATAAATTTGTGCTCACAAAGGGTGGCATGTATGTTGGAAAAGGGTACCTAACTGATGGTTTATTCAAATTGAATGTAATGGTTATCAATAATAATAATAAGGCTTTTGTCTATATTGTTAACCCTTATGATTTATGGCATGCTAGATTAGGACATATAAATTATAGATCTATATATAGGATGATTAATTTAGAACTGTTACCAAAATTTAATTTAGATGTAAAACATAAATGTGAAATATGTACAACATCTAAATTTGCTAGGAAACAATTTAATTCTATACAAGAAAGGTCAAATGAGTTGCTTGGTTTGATACATAGTGATTTATGTGACTTTAAATCTACACCCACTAGAGGCAGAAAACATTATTATATAACTTTTATCGATGATAATAGTAAATATTGTTCTGTCTACTTTATTAAAAATATGAGGCACTAGATATGTTTAAACAATACAAGGCTAAAGTAGAAAATCAATTAGGCAAGAAAATAAAATTCATAAGGACAAAGAGAGGTGGAAAATATGATTCTACTTTATTTTCTGAATTTTGTGCTACATATGGAATTATACATCAAACTACAACTCTTTATACACCTTAACATAATGGTGTAGTAGAAAGAAAAAATAGAACTTTAAAAAATATGATTAACTCGTTAAATAACTTTGGATTACGACATAATTTATGGGGTAAAACATTACTTACTGCTAATCATATATTAAATAGAATTCATTTTAAGAGAACTAAGAAGTCCCCTTTTGAAGTGTGGAGAAATAGAAAACCTACTTATAAAACTTTGAAAGTGTAGGGTTGTCTAGCTAAAGTACAAGTGCCCTTACTGGAAAGGACTAAATTAGGGCCAAAGACCATCAACTATGTGTTTATAGGCTTTGCTAAAAATAATGTTGCGTATAGACTTTTGGTGTTTAGATATGATATTACTAATATTCATGAAAATACTATTATTGAGTTTGTTGATGCTGAATTTTTTGATAGAATATTTCCTTATAAATAACAAACAACTGGTTCTTCAAGAAAATGAACTTATGAAGAAAGTCTATAAGAACCATTCGATTCAGAGGTTCAAAAAGAGGATCAAGAACCTTCTAATTTCGGGGAGATTAAAAAACAAAACGAAGAACTTAAAAGAGGAAAGAGGATAAAAGTTCTAAAATTCAGCCCAAACTTTGTAAGTTTCTTAATAAAAAATGAACCACAAACATATAAGAAAGTTGTTTTTTCACTAGAGGTTCCTTTCTAGAAGGAAGCTATTGACATTGAAGTGCAATCCATTTTACATAATCATACATAGGAATTGGTTGATTTACCACCTGGAATCAAACCAACTAATATAAATGCATTTTTAAGAAAAAACTTAAAGCCTGATGGAAATATTGACAAGTATAAGGCATGTTTGGTAGCTAAAGGATATCAACAAAAAGAAAGGTTCGATTATTTCGATACATATTCTCTAGTTTCTAGAATTACATCAATGAGGGTGTTAATTTCAATTGTTGCATTATACGATATGGACATGGACATACATCAAATGGATGTAAAAACAACATTTTTATATGGAGAAATATATATGGAACAACCAGAATGATTTGTGGTTAAAGGTAAAGAAAATAAAGTTTGTAGACTTATTAAGTCTTTATATGAACTTAAACAAGCACCAAAACAATGGCATGAAAATCTTGACCATGTAATGTTAACATATGGATTCAAAATTAATGAATGTGATAAATGTGTTTACATAAAACATATGAAAAATTCTTGTGTGTTACTGTGTTTATATGTCGATGACATATTAATAATTGGAACCGATAAGGATGCTATAAACGCTACAAAAAGAGTGTAAAATTCAAATTTTGATATGAAAAACTTAGGTAGAGCTGATGTTATTATCATTGGGATTCAAATCAAATGAAATATAAATGGATGCATACTCTCTCAATCACACTATGTTGAGAAAATATTAAAAAGGTTTAATCAATATAATTGTAAACCTGTCGTGACTCTGTTTGATGCAAATTGTAAATTAAAGAAAAATACAGGAGATGCAATTTCTTAATTGAAATATTCTCAAGTGATTAAAAGTTTGATATATTTAATGAATTCTACTAGACTTGACATTGTTTATTCAGTAAGTAGGTTAAGTAAATATACTAACAATCCATGACATAATTATTGGGAAGGTTTGATCAGGGTGTTAAGATATCTAAAGTATTCTTTAAATTTTGGATTGCACTATACTTGATAGCCACCTATTTTAAAGGGATATAATGATGTAAATTGGATTTTTGGCAACATAGAAACAAAATCTACTAGTGGATATGTTTTTACTTTAGGAGGAGCAGCAGTCTCTTGGAAGGCTTCTAAACAAACTTGTATTAATCACTCAACAATGGAGTCAGAGTTTATTGCACTAGATAAAGCTACTGAAGAAGTAGAATGGCTAAGAAATTTCTTAGAAGATATTCTAATTTGGCCTAAACCTGTAATGACAATTTGCATACATTTTGATAGTATGGCAGCTCAAACAAGAGCTAAAAGCATTTTATATAATGGCAAATCAAGGCATATTAAGCACATGCATAGTTTAATTAAACAGTTACTCTCCAGTGGAATAATTTCCTTACAATACATAAAATCAAAGGAAAATATTGTTGATCATTTAACTAAAGGATTACCTAGAGAGTAGACTAAGTTCACATCTATTAGATTGGTTTTAAAGCCAATACAATGAGTTGCACTGGGCTAAAACCTAACATATTTGATTGGAGACCCCATGGTATAGGTTCAATAGGCAAACTAGTTGCGTGAAACTCAATAAGTTAAACACACATTATAACTCATTTCATAACTAGCGTGTAGTGTATGATGGATAGGTTATGCTAAAAGAATTTAATGACATTAATATAAGAAAAGTTAATGTTATCTATATGATAGTAAATGTAGGGTTACATTTATGAGAACAAATATGGCTTAGTTCTCTAAAGCTATCATGAAATCGAGACTTTTCTAGGACCAAAATGAACAAAATCATATAAACTAGAATTAAAATATATATATATATATATATATATATATATATTATATTTGAATCATATTGTCTGAGTTTACTCTTTATAGGTAAACAGTTCAAGATTGGACATATCTACGACATTACCAAGTAAATTCAATATGATATCAATAGGGTAAATTCAAGTCTGCATGACACTTGTCCTGATGTATAATATATTATAATATTTATGAATTTAATTCAGTTTTCTTATTTTCTTATTTTATTTATTATTTTCTTTATTTCTTATTTAAATGTGGGGTATTGTTGGAAAATGTATTTAAATAGGAACAAATGAATAATCTCACGTACAAAAAACAGAAAAAAATGTATTGAAAATAAGGATAGTGGGCTCAAGGCCCATGAATAATTAAAAATATTATTATAAATAAATTAAAGACAAGGGCCTTGGGGTCATGTGGAAAGTCTTTGATACAATCAACCCATAATTTTTTATTTAGAATTTTAATTTTTTTTCTATTTGATTTTCAACCGAAATTAACTACTATTAATTGTCTTAAGATAGTTTTTGGACAATTTTTAACGGTTATTAATTGGAGGTTGTCTAAAAGATAACGACTTTTCAAATTATTATAAATAAAAGTTTTATTGATAGAAAATTTGATTTTTTGAGAAATAAGAAAATTTTCATAAAAATCGGTGAATTCCACTTTGCCAAAATCGAATCAAAGTTTTGTGATTTGATTTAAAAATAGTCGTATCCTGGGAGACAGATCTCGTTGTCTTTAAGCATGCGTGAAAGGGTCAAATTTTGTCTTAGGACATTGTTATTTCACAAGCTTCTATTATCGATTTTGATTTATTCTATATTCTTATTTGTTTTACATATGTATTTGGTTGCTGAGAAAATTTTCCTTAAGAAAATATTATTTTCTTAAGAAAATTTTTTCGAAAAAATAAGCAAGAAAGAAGAAGCAGCGACGGGAAGAATTGACAGGACCAAGAGTTGTGTCGTTGTGGGAGGTTGGGAGCTTACCAATTACAAGAAGATTTGCCTTTGCGACTTTGCGATCTGCTAGATGCGAGCTTGCGATAGTGATTTGCCTTTGTGACTTTGCTAGTTGCGATTCAGATTTGCGATTTTTTGCATTATGGCTTGTGACTATGTGTTGCGATTTGCGAAAGAGGGAAAGTGAAAGCCAAGATAACAGGGTTTGCCCAAAATATGGTTTTGTTCAGTTCAGTTTAGGTGAGTTCAATTATGAGTATTAAATTTACAATCTAATCCAAGCTGTTCAAATTAGACATTTTAAAATCTAACCCAACTTAAACGCACTTTAAAATCCAACCCAAAAAGTTTGAGTTAGTCGGTTCAGTTTGATTAATTGGATTGATGAACACCCCTAGTTATCACCTTATACAGAATTCGAATATCCTCTATCTCTATGGGAATCACTTTTTTATGTTTAGAGAAAATCCTGCTTTTTTTTTCATCACATTTTTTCATTTCTATAAATTATACTATTTAAAGTTTAATAAATGGAACCCACAATCATATTAAATATCTATTTTTATTTTTACAATACATATTGTATAAATAAATAAATTTATTTTCAATCAATTTTTCAATACTTTTTACTTCAATTATTTATTATAGAAATCTAATAAATAAAATATTGTCAAGACCCTCTTTTTATTTCTAAGTTTAAAAATTTTTGATAAGAAGAGGCCTTGACAGGCCCAATGGCCTGACGAGCCTGCTGGATCATTGTTAAGCCTTACTCATCCAATAGCTAAGTGCAAAGTTAAAAAATGTACAGTGCAACACAAAATAGAACATTGTTTATTTTACCATCAAAGTTTAATAAATATAGTTTAAAAAATATCAAAATATTCCTACTTACAAGAAAACTAATTTACTAGGAAAAAAATGGGTATTATTCAACTATTGGCGCTTGTCCTTTTCTATTACTAGAAAAACCCTGTAATGTTAGTGAAAAAAATATTAGTGAACCAAATCATTGTGGTCAAGATAGTAAAAATATGATTCTAATAACAACATGCTAATTTTATCTTTTCCTATTCACTTATCATTTTTATGGCACAACCTTGAAACATATACCTTAAACTAATTATTTAATGCAAATATCATTTTTTTTTGTTCACCATATTAAATTAATTCAAAGGCAGGATTGGTGGTGGAAAGTAATATTTTGCATTAAATAAATAAGTTTGCAAAAAATAAACCTTGAAAGATATACATAAAAAGTAAAAAAATTCAAATTTACTAATAGTAGATGTAATTTAGCATTTGTTCACCAAATAAATTATTTCATTTAATTATTCTTAACAGGAACAAAAAATAGTAAATTAATTTATATACTAAAATTAATTATGTGACTCAATAAAAATAACTACATACAAGAATACGTCATATTATAAAAACATGCAAATAATAAAATAGGGCAAGGTGTAATATACGTGTGTGTGTGTATATATATATATATATATATATGTTGGGTGGCGGAACGTATAAGTTTCTATCAATACTCTTTAACACGTCTCAATCACCTACATGCTTGCACAATTTCATCATCGATCGATTGTTCGTTCAATAGTTCGCTCATTCGTACATTCATCAATGGCGTCTTCGTCGTCTTCGTCGTTGGAGAATAAGAAGAAGAAGATGCTGAGATTGGTTAGTAAAGATGAACAGGCCTTTGAAGTAGAAGAGAAGGTTATTGCTGCTGCATCTCAGATCATCAAGAACTTGGTAGAAGAAGAATGGTGGAGTGATAACAACAATAATGCAGCAGCAGCCGAAGAAGGAGGAGTAGCAGATAATAAAGATATCCCAATCTCCAACGTAGACGGCTCCACACTGTCGAAAATAATTCAATACTGCAACTACAATCACGGCAATCAAGAACAACAACAAGATCAAGATCAAGATCAAGAAAAAGTACGACTACAAGCAGAGTTGCGTAAGAAGAAGTGGAACGAAGAGTTCTTGGAGAGTTTGGACATGGACGGATTGCACGATCTGCTAATGGCTGCTAGTTTTTTGGCTATGGAGGAACTGTTGGATTTGACAACAATGAGAGTTGCAGATATGATCAGGGGTAAGAGTGTTTCAGAGATTCGAAAGCATTTCAACATTGAAAACGATTTTAGTCCTGAAGAAGAAGATGAGATCAAGAAGCAATATCCTTGGGCTTTTAATGATGACTAGTGAAACTAGATTTTGTACGTGAAAGACTCGTTCACTTTTCTTTTTCTTTTTCTTTTTTCTGAATTCTTCTAGAATTTCGATTTAATCCAGATTGAATTGCTTGTTGCTTCCATGTATACGTTAACATTGATATGTGATTTGCTGAACTTGGTTGCTAATTGAATTAATGGATGCGATCAATTGCTTGTAAATCTTCTTATTCCTCAATTATATATAATTCAGATGGCTTCATGGCTTCATGGATGCGATCAATTATATATATAATTCAGATGGCTTCATGGGAAAATAATTTCAAAATTTAAACCCGAATCCATACCCAAGCCAAGATGATGTATAGATTTGGCTTTGAAGCTCTAACCTATGCCCACATCTCAGAAAAAGGTCAGACCACCCTTAGGTCGATCATTCAAAACCCAATTTTATAAATTAAACCTTTTGTCTGAGTGTGCACGCATGGCAACATGACAAGTTGAATCATGTAACCACATAGAAATTGCTTTAGATCAAAGTGTTTCCATGGCTCGTTCCCCTTGGTGGACAAACTAGAGTCGCGAGAGAGTTGTTCTGTTTGGAATGTAATATCTCAGTGATTCATTCTGATTTTGCAGTATTCAAATCCATCAGGTGACCAAAGCGAGTCATTCTGCAGATTTTCTTGGCTCTTCCCGTGCAATGTTTCATATGAGCTAGGGACAGACTCATACAAAGATGTATGTATGATATACAATTTCCCAATCTATAAACACTCTCCAAAAAAATAAAAATACTCATTTCTAACCACCTTACAGCACAGAAAGAGAGACAATCAATGGATTCGCCATCCTGGAAGCATAGTAGACAGCAATAAGAAAGAAATACTTTGAAGTATATCCATGGATGATCACAAGCCAAACCTCAAGATAACCAATTTGTTAGATCTTGCAATATTATATACTGGCTCATGTATATAAACAAAAGAGGAACATACATAGTAAAAAGGCTGCTAGGTGTTTGGTAGCCGAATTGATGCAGATTTGTTGGAGTTCCCTAGGTTCTGTTTAATTCAATTGACTGACAAAAAAA